>CM029271.1:31468476-31576855 GCA_016920895.1 Vaccinium myrtillus | reverse complement strand
AGGGAAAGAGTACTACTGTACTAGGGTTTCTGATGACAGCGTGAGGCTTACGCTTAAATAGAAGAAAGTACAAAGAGTTAAGTTATCGTGTGGGTGGAGCGCATTACTCTTCTCATGTGTTTCCACTTTAATTGGTTGACCTACTTACCGCCTAAGCATTTTCACATCAATTACTATACTAGTACAAGTATACAACCATGCCTGTCGTAAATATACCACCCACTCACGTAAGTGGAAAGACCTTTTTGCCCCCGAAAAAAGAAACAGGTAAGTGGAAAGACCTCATTCATTCTCAACTGTTTCAATCTTCTTTTTTTTTTACAATCAACTGTTTCAATCTTTTTTTTTTCAATAATTGGATGTCGAGCTAGCTTACGTGCATATCTCGAGTTATTTTGAGATCTTGAAGTTAATAATCGGGGATAACCCCTATAGCCCCAAGTGTTTGAATCTTTATTTATTGTGTGCAATGACACATTTTCATTTCTTTAAACTTTATTGGTCGCCCCATCTATCTTGAAGACATATAGTGATACACTTCTTCGCTAATTAACCATATTCTTAAATTACATAAAGTTACATTTAGCAAATACTAACAGCCTGTTTTTTTGTTTTCCCGGATAAAAGAAATTTATTAATCTTTAAAATAATTACAAAGATTAAATTGATTGAGGAAATAATAGCAAACGCCTCCCAAGGCCAAAAGGCAAGGCAAGAAGCCAAACATCAAGGACCAAACACTCAAAAAAAAAAAAAAATTCAAACCAAACACCAAAAAACCACCAAACGACAAAAAACCATCTGAAAAAACACATTTAGGATAGAGCCACATCAAACAGCTACAGATGACCCCAAAAAAAAAAAAAGGAAAACCCAAGACCTAAAGAAAAAACCGCCAATACCCACACCCAAGCTCAAGAAAACACCGAACCAATCAAGCAGAAACTGAACAAGAACAAAGAAAACAAACCGACAAATACAACACAACCCTGTCTAGGGATGACAATTACCTCCGTTCCGTTCCCGCCTCCGACCTCCCCGCCCCGATCCAAGTGGGTAATCCCCGATCCGATAAGCAAATGAGGCGAGGATGATATTTGCTTCCCCCGATCCGACTCCGATGATAGTTATTACTAATTTTTATATGCATATATTTAGATATATTTTGTTATTTTGGTATTATAAGAGCAAAATACCTGATAATAAATCATTATTTTGTGTCTTTGTTTACTTTGTGATATTTTTTTAACTATCATTACTTATCAATATCTTGTTTTCTTGTCAAAACATTCTAAAGAACAAAGTTATCAAAAGCTTATAAGGTAAACGGGGGAGTGGGGACCCGATTTATCCCCCAACTCGACACATCTCCAATTTTCCCCGCTCCGGGTTCCGATCCGACCCGTTGCCATCCCTAACCCTGTCTAACCAAGAACAACACCAAACAAGCACCATCACAAAAAGAAGTAGAATTCTAGAGAAATAGAAGCACCATCCTCCATATCATCAATTTCAACCTCCTCCTTTCAGCAATATCCTCCTCTTCCATTTCAAATATCTTTTGCAAGTTATAGCTCTCCCCGCTACCCCCAAACTTAACTCCCAACAAAGTACCAACATTCATCACCTTATGAGCCTCCTTAATTAAAATGGTTGTGTTTGGTTAGACAGTTTAGTTTAGTTTTGATGATGTCAGCAGGTATAATGAGTGGAGAGAGATAGAGAGAGAAATGAGGGAAATGATGATGTCATCAAAACCAAAACTGCCCCAAAACTGTAAACCGAACACTGCCAATAGAATTTCTGTTACTCATGTCAAGTGATGAAAGAGAAGAAGAAGTTGTTCTTAAATTTGACAGGCTTTATCCCAAGTTGAGAAAGAAGTTTCTTCTTCTTGATCTTTCTTTTAGATCTATTAAGCCTCATTTTCATATTTAAAATAGCCCCATGGATAGATCTCACTTTGAATTGTCGGCCCCTTTTTACCCTTAGTAGTACATGATGTGGGGACGAATCGCCGGGATGTAAAAGTTGTTTTGCAATAGGTGAACGTTAGATCGGGATTAAAGCTCGGTCAATTGAACATAAGTGGTAACAGAGGGCCGAACAGACGGGAGTTGAGAGTTGGACGAGGAGAGGAAGGTTTGGATGGAATTGACGTTGGAGAGGAGGGATTAGAGGTCGTCGATGTCGTAAAAGAGGGATCGAATGATGTCCTATAGCTTATGGTGGTTGGGCCAAAAGTGGGCGATGGTGTCCCAAAATGATGGTCCATTATAAAAAGACGTGTAATTATTGGAGCAAAAATTATAAATATTTTTGTTCATAATTTTTGGATATTCTCGTACCAGATTAAAGAACTATTGTGGCTGTGTTTGGTTAGATGGTTTAGTTGAGTTTTGATGATGTCAGCAGGTGTAATAAATGAAGAGAGATAGAGAGAGAAATGAGGAAAATGATGATGTCATCAAAACTAAAACTAAAATTAAACAAGGAAACGAACAAAGCCTGTGTTGTTTAGGCAGGGAGTAATTTTTTCTTTCAACGTTCTCTACCTTTTCCTTCTAAAACATTTTCTCTTTTTTTTTTTTTCTTTTTTTTCTTTTTTCTTGCCTCAACTTCCAAACAGACCCTAATTTTTGTGGAAGCAGAACCTCTTTCGCGCCTAATTTTCCCGGATTAAGTTACACAGCAAGAAGAAGTTTGGTGGGCCGTAATTCTTTTTTTTTTTTTTGATCAGTGGGGCCGTAATTCTTTGAAAACCCTTTCAACAAACACACCTCCTTAATTTTGGCCTAAAGCGCGTTCAGCGATATCCCTTTCGTCTTAATACTCCCTCCAAACACTTAAGCTATATTCACACCTGTCGAAAAATCATTTAATTCTTAAGCTATAATGAATTATATATGCAGTATGTATCTTGTTTGATAAATTTTGCGTAGTTTTATTAAGGAAAAATTAATCATAAATGCACTATATTTTGCCTTTTTAAATGGAATGACAAGAATTTTTTACAATCAAATATAAATGACATTGTTTTTAATATTGATTTAACAAAAGAACAAAACATACCCACTCACATATTTTTAGGGATGGTAATTTCACCCAAAACCAATGGATACCCGAACCAAACCAACCCTATCGGAGCGTTTTTTTATATTTTTCCTACCCATGGGGCGGGTTTGGTTTTCAAAACGTGATACCCAGCGGGTTTGGATTTGGGTTTGGTCTTAGCAAGTATTCGGCCAAACCTAAACCCAAACCCAAACCGATCCATATAATATTACTCATATTATATTTTTATATACATGTAATTATTTTTCAATTCATAACTTTCAGTGATTTTTCGTTTCATCTCCATCCTTATTCCTCTCAAATCCCTTAAAAATCTCAAGAGTCTCTATAGAAACCTCTTAAAAAAAGTTTATTATTTAGTTATATCCTTTGATTATGTTGAAATTTAGATGTTTAATGATAAAATCATACGGTATGTTACTTTTTTTATTTTAATATATAATTTTTTTCCTTCATATGTTCATTAATGGAATGAAAATTAATACGGGTTTGGTGCGGTTTGGATAAAATCCAAATCCATGTGGTTTGGTTATGGTGCACTAAAATTCATACCCGTCGGATATCGGTTTGGATTTGGGTATAGATAAATGCTTTGGGTTTGGGTATGGTAATCGCAAAACCCAGACCAAACCGATCCATTGCCATCCCTACCTATTTTGCATAATCTTGTCATCGAGTTCAAAGTTTCAACCCTAGTTTTTCCAAATCGAACTATATGAATCATCAAATGCTTATTTGCTTGGAACTGATTTACAGATCTTCGAGTACAACGGAAGTGTCGTAGTGGCGATGGTAGGCAAGAATTGCTTTTCCATTGCCATCGATGGTCGACTTGGCGTTCAACTATAGACAATCACCACTGATTTTTAGAAAATTTACAAGATTCATGATAAGTTACTCATTGGTCTCTTAGGGCTCGCCACTGACGCTTAGACTGTCACGTCCCAAAACTCAAATGGTCGACGGCGTGACCAGCCCAGTAACATAGTTACCAAGGCCTGACTTCATCTTTCCTTCAAACAAACCAAACGCATAATATCATCTCAAAAGAAATAGCAGAAGCTTTATAGACATTCATTCTCCAGAGTCAACTATGTGTCTCTAAAGACAAAAATATTACTAGTTACATTAATGATAAAAAACTTAAGACAAAGAAAAGTCTTGCTATCTAATACAGCCACAACGACCCACAAAATAGAGCTACGCTTCTTATGCCTGTATACCAACTCTTCCAGCCACATCTATTCACATCAACCCGGAAAAGGTTTAGGAAAAACATTTCATAAGCGAAAGCTTGTGTGGTACGAAATACCGGGGTTACATGTTTGGCCATGGAAATGTTTGATTCTATACAATACTTCAAATCTTCAGGAGAGGGAAGATGCAATTTATCATCAAACATCAAAAGCCATAGTATATCCTTTTGAATCATTTATACTAGTCCAAGTAAAAGGACTCATTATCCTTTCATGGAAGGACACGAAAATAATACTAGTGTTCGACGATATTGCCAGACGTAATGGGGAGTGACCCCTGGTCAGAGAGAGCAACCTATGATACCGATATCATATTGGCCATGTTCGGTTGGGAGCTTTGCTCCGGCTTTGGTCAAGTTCTATTTTGCTGACATCATCATTTTTCTCACTTTTCGCTCTATCTCTCTCCACTTATTACACCTGCTTACATCATCAAAACTAAACTAAACTCCCTCAAAACTCCCAACCGAACAAGGCCATTGGTGTCTGGCCTGCACCCCTCCCTTATTTCCTCGGGCCTCTAGCTTCTTTACCGTCCCCTAAAGCTCAGGACACCGTGCGAACCGCATAGCATATCAGAACCAAAACAAGTAAGATATACAAGTCATGCTCACAAATCATATTCCATGGTCTGACTCATCCATAGTGAAAGTACACGTGAATTGTAATATCCCAAATTTTCAAAAAATAAAATTTGTCATATTTGTAAATATTAATTTTCCTAATTTAATTTTACCCAATTTTGACTTGAGTTGACCATTTGCGGGTCTCTTATTTATTTATTTATTTAGTTATTTATTTATGTTCCCTTTAGACGAGTTAGTGCTCGAGGTGCACAGAATGATTTCAACCGACTTGTCACCAGTGGGCCCGGACGAAAGGCCAGAATAATGTGTGTAATGCGGAGGATGATTTTGAGCTACACAGATGACACTAGCACGACTACTACAGTTGTGGGACCCGAGTCAACCCGATACGCTCACCTGGCAAGCGCATCGTAATGCGTGTCCTACTTTCAAGATTTTTTCCAAACGATTCTGATCACACGGTGACGTTGCCCACGATTTTTCAAGTTCGCACGAATATTTTGGTAATTTTCTGAGACCGAAACCCGGACAGTTCGAACACTGCTCGGAGTAAATTGCACTGCATTGTGCCGCATCGCGCGTCCCATGCTGCCCCCGGCCCCCCCCCCAAATTACTCCCACACTCCACCCATCACCTCCACTCACCAACTCACCTTCCACCTCCTACTACACTTCACTCCACCTCTCCCATCACACCAAACCAACACTCCACCACCAACCCCATTTCCCCTACATAAACCCATCACCCCTTTCCCCTCATAATTTTCGGCAGAGCAAGAGGGAGAGATTGAGAAATTCTGGAAAAGAAGAAGAAAGGAGGAGAAGAAGAGAAAAAGAGGAGAGAGATCACCACCACGTTTTCCAATTCTCGTCCATAACACGCGTCCATTTTCATGGCCAATTTCCTCCTAGGTAAAGTCGTTTTTAGGCTTAAATTTCTAAACAAAAGTTGTAGAGGGTGTCGAGTACTTCGATTTCGGTATAAGAATCACTCAAATCGGTTTAGTTTTGAGTGAGTTATAGCCATCCAAAGTTCAGTAAAATTCTTTCGGCTACATTTCCAGGCAGCCCACTGACCTTTCACAAATCTCCATTTTTCTCCTCGTTAAAGTGGATTTCGGGTTTAGATTCCTTCACGAAGATTGTAGATCACTTCAAGCTCTTCGTTTTAGGTTCAAGAATCACTCAAAACGGTTGAGAAATGACCACGTTATTGCGGCCCGAAGTTTCTGGTCTAGTCAAACCGAGCAGCTCACTGAACCTTTACAAATCTTCATTTTTCTCATTGTTGGAGTGTGTTTTAGGCTTAGACTTCTTCATCAACGTTGTAGAGCACTTCGAGAGCTTCGTTTTAGACACAAGAATCGCTGGAAACGGACGAGGTTTGAACCCGATATCGCAGCCCAAAGATTCTGTTCGCAATGGAGTTCTTCATTGCCACTCGAAATACCACCGGACCTTACCGTCGAGCTTTTCGTCCGGACTAAAGGTAGAAACTCGTACCCAACCTATTCCAAGCTTTTGAATGAGTTAGAATAGTCTAGGAGTAGTTTAAAGTTGATGGGTTAAAGCCCCAAGTCAAGGGTTTCACGAAACCCGAGCCAAAACGCGATGTACCCTTTTAACCCGAAACTTTATTTTCGTGCTTAGTAAACTCTAGATCCATCGTGGTTCATGTTGTTAATTATTCCAAGCATGTTTAATACTTTAATAACTGTTTATATGAGTTTCTCCATAAATTTATTGTGCTTAACCTTGTTCTTGATCGTTGTGTTAAAGTTAGAGGTTTAAAGTGTAATTTTGTGAAATTTGGCGTGCGTACTTGTGTATCATTCACGAAACCTATTTTTATCAACTAAATGTCACTACTGGAAATTTAGGAGTTTAACGAAATGACCAGAATGCCCTTCGGGTGTAAAATGACCATTTTGCCCTTGTGTGTGTAAATTACATAATGTGTAGTTTTGTACTTAGTAAGAAAATCAAGGAATTGCGTTTTGTGACAAGTTAGGACTTTATTAACCAAAATAAAGTATTTTTACGTATTTACCCTTGTCGGTGGCAAAATTACATTTTTGCCCTTGTATTATGTTTATTTACAAAAAAGGCCCCCAGAGTTTGTAAAATTACACTAAGGACCCTAGAGTCGTGAAATTATGTTGGACACCCTTGTACTTACTTAAAATGACGTTGGTGACCCTTACTTTCTTTAAATTATGTTTTGACCCCAATAGTTTAGTAAATTACATTTTGGCCCCTATAGTTTGAAATTATTACGTTTAGACCCTTGGTTTTCGATTACTTGAATTTCGTGAACCTGTGAATCGAGATATTCGGTTGCGACCCTTGAGATATCGTTATCACTTTGCTTCTACTGTTAAATGCACTTTTCATAAATGTGTTGAATGTTAGAATGGACAACTAGGTTCTTGGGTTGGGTGATCGTACGCGAATATCACATAGACGATGAGGTTAATGGAAAAGTGAATTGGAATTGATTATTGGGGAGTCACCCCGAGATTTGTTGAATGGCAGTCAGCCAAGTGATTTCGTTTTGGAGGAATATTTGGCAGCCTGCCAGGATTTCGAAACCCTAGGATATGACAATCTGTGATTACTTCATTTGAATTCTGAGGCGTTAAAAGGGTGGATGTATTATAGACCGAGTCACGGCTATATACCTACAGGAGCTGACAGTTGTCACTCGTAGCCCAGTGGTACGGTCAGTCCCTGGGAAATTCATCCTTGTGAGGCGGCTGACGGTTGGATTAAGTAAGTAACTTATACCTTCCGTCGGGGCTCCCGGTCAGGGCAAGCAAGGGGGGAGTATATCACGGATTGGTCATATTCCTTAGTGGTTAACCGGGAGGAAAGTTCTCTAGGTTGAGAACTTAGATGAATATGTAAGTTAATGGTTAGTAATGAAATCAGCTATGTGTTTAATTTCCATCGTACGATGTATTTCCTGCTTATTCCTTAATTACTGCTTTTCAATCATATATGTTTGTACTTGCATGTTAAGCAAGGGTTGGGAGGGTTAGAGTAGCTATTGAGTGATTTATCGCTCACGGTGTTACACTTCGTGTGACCCTGGTATAATACTATGATGTTGCTTCGCGACTCGGACGTATTATGCCAGACTGTGATCAAGCAGGTACTGTTGGTGTCGAAGGAGACGGTTATTTCGGAACCGAGGGTTTTCCGGTAGACCAGGCTCAGGAGGAGCCGTGGAAATCCAGAGTTGAACCTCAATCTGTAGAACCCACGCCTTTATTTTAATGTTGGATCTGTAATATTAATTTCTCAAACTGTACTAAGTATTTTGTAATGGGTTGCACTTCACGTTTTCCAACGTGTACTCTGATGGAAACTCTTTTTATTAAATTAATTCTAATTAGATGTCTTAATTAATGCTTCCGAAAATCGGGGCGTTACAAGTGGTATCAGAGCTTTAGGTTCAAACCATTATAGACCGAGTCACGGCTATATACCTATAGGAGCTGACAGTTGTCACTCGTAGCCCAGTGGTACGGTCAGTCCCTGGGAAATTCATCCTTGTGAGGCGGCTGACGGTTGGATTAAGTAAGTAACTTATACCTTCCGTCGGGGCTCCCGGTCAGGGCAAGCAAGGGGGGAGTATATCACGGATTGGTCATATTCCTTAGTGGTTAACCGGGAGCAAAGTTCTCTAGGTTGAGAACTTAGATGAATATGTAAGTTAATGGTTAGTAATGAAATCAGCTATGTGTTTAATTTCTGCCGTACGATGTATTTCCTGCTTATTCCTTAATTACTGCTTTTCAATCATATATGTTTGTACTTGCATGTTAAGCAAGGGTTGGGAGGGTTAGAGTAGCTATTGAGTGATTTATCGCTCACGGTGTTACACTTCGTGTGACCCTGGTATAATACTATGATGTTGCTTCGCGACTCGGACGTATTATGCCAGACTGTGATCAAGCAGGTACTGTTGGTGTCGAAGGAGACGGTTATTTCGGAACCGAGGGTTTTCCGGTAGACCAGGCTCAGGAGGAGCCGTGGAAATCCAGAGTTGAACCTCAATCTGTAGAACCCACGCCTTTATTTTAATGTTGGATCTGTAATATTAATTTCTCAAACTGTACTAAGTATTTTGTAATGGGTTGCACTTCACGTTTTCCAACGTGTACTCTGATGGAAACTCTTTTTATTAAATTAATTCTAATTAGATGTCTTAATTAATGCTTCCGAAAATCGGGGCGTTACAAGTGGTATCAGAGCTTTAGGTTCAAACCCTCGGCCTTGGGTAGATTGGGTAGATCACCTCCAGAGAGTATAATCTAGATAGATAATATTAAGTTATGTATAATTAAATTATCCGTTTATATCTGTAAGTCTAGATATAATTATAACGTTTGATAGACGGTGAATCGAGCACAACAGTCACGGAATTTTTTTTGTGTGAGATGAAGAAAGATCTTGGACACAATTTTCTTCCTTCTCATTTGTCTTAATCTGTGCCGACGGTTTTCCCTCCCTTTACAAAAATTCGAAAATTCAAATTTTCAAATTCTCTCCCTTCCTTCCACACTCTTCTTTCATCTTCCACATACTTCTCCTCCTCTCTATAAACTCACCCACATCATCTCCATAATACCATCTCTCTCTCGCTCACGGCATTAACCCCCTCAAACCTTCTCCAAAATTTCCCACCTTCCAAATGATGTTCACCTGATACAAGTTTAAATCCGAGTCTTGGGATCAATATGTGGAACGCACTGATTTGGAGTCAACTATCCGCTTACTTTGGGTGCTTCTCTATTGTTTCACTGTCGTTTTCGTCTATCTTTCGATGAAAAACCCACCACGGTTCGGGTTGAAATGGATACTCATTGTGACTGTCACCCTCGCGGCCATCATCAAAGAGTACGAGAATCGAAGACGTCAAGCTTTTAAAGAAATGTACGGAGTATACCCGTATTGATAACTGGGGAACGAAAACATAGAGAAACCGAACCTTTTTACCCAAGCATCCCATAGTCTATCCTTGTTATTTTCGGTTGCTGACTACTAGCGTTTGTTAGCTAGTGCTTGAGATGGTTTGATAATTGTATCGTATGGTGCATGGTTTAAACAACCGTGTTAGATTTTAATATATCTATGACAGCTTTTATCTTGTTCGTTTTTAATAAACATTTTTATGACATGTGATAAGAGGGAGCATATAAACATCGATCTTTTCACGGTCACGTCTTTCACTAGTACTATGTATAGTTTTCAAGCGTTAGACCTTTGACTTTTAGACCCCCTCTTAATTGCATATATTTAACATGATTGAGAGGTAATAAGAATAGTTTGGTTTTCTCTGTATTTCTATTTTGCATATGTGTAATCAATTTGAGAAATTTTTGTTTCAATTATTGGAATTAAGATTATTATTTTATTTATTTTATTTATTTTCGATTTGAGTGACTAATTTTAGATATTGTTTTGGAACACGTTAGGCGCCGACGTTAGTTCCTGCATTTCAATTCTTCATTTTTCCTTTTTACTCTTCTCTGTTATTATCATTTTATTTATATATTCTTTTATTTATATTTTACGATATAGAAGTTTTGACGATGGAAGTTTTCCTTGTCACGCCCTCAATTTTCAGCATAAATAAATAAATATTATCTAGAAAGACATCTCAAGAAAATTTATATTTTAGTCCAAAATCACCTCACATCATTCTTGTTAACGAGCAAAACAATACTTTATTGATTTTCGGTCTTGCTACATGTTTACTAATTTCAATTTTTCTTCACTAATGTGAGAAGTAAAGTTTTGATCTTATTACTTGTTGTTATTGTTCTCAATCGAGTAATTACGATTGTTTTGATTATTTTGTTGGATTGTATCTCTTTGGATTTGATTTAATAACTTTCCGTGAGTATTAATTTACGACTTTTGTGAATTTAAGGTACTAAGTTTCTGAATTTCTTTTTATAATATTATTTGAAGTCTTGTAACTATGATATACTATAATAAGCACCTTCTGAATTAAGTTATTTTCTCCTTTTATTTTGGAACATTTTCTTTTGGTTTTGATGAACCGAGTACTGATTTCCGGAGTTTTCTATTTAATGTTTTCCGCATGCTCTAAGAATTTCTCAAAAGTTTATTTAAGGGTAAACTCATGAGGGGAAAGTGGTTCCTAGTAGTTGAGGGCTACGGACCACTAGACATCGATAACTTTTTCTTAAACTATGTATATCTCTTTTTATACTCCCATGAATTATGATTATTGATTAAAATGACGTTTTCAGGTTTTAAACTATCAGTGTTGCACTTTAGTTACTTTAGTTTCTATCTCGTCGATTTTCCTCTTTTGCATCAAATTTCGAGGACGAAATTTTTGTAAGGTGGGTAGATTGTAATATCCCAAATTTTCAAAAAATAAAATTTGTGATATTTGTAAATATTAATTTTCCTAATTTAATTTTACCCAATTTTGACTTGAGTTGACCATTTGCGGGTCTCTTATTTATTTATTTATTTAGTTATTTATTTATGTTCCCTTTAGACGAGTTAGTGCTCGAGGTGCACAGAATGATTTCAACCGACTTGTCACCAGTGGGCCCGGACGAAAGGCCAGAATAATGTGTGTAATGCGGAGGATGATTTTGAGCTACACAGATGACACTAGCACGACTACTACAGTTGTGGGACCCGAGTCAACCCGATACGCTCACCTGGCAAGCGCATCGTAATGCGTGTCCTACTTTCAAGATTTTTTCCAAACGATTCTGATCACACGGTGACGTTGCCCACGATTTTTCAAGTTCGCACGAATATTTTGGTAATTTTCGAGAGAAACCCGGGACGTTCGAACACGCTCGGAGTAAATTGCACCTTGCATTGTGCCGCATCGCGCGTCCCATGCTGCCCCCGCCCCCCCCAAATTACTCCCACACTCCACCCATCACCTCCACTCACCAACTCACCTTCCACCTCCTACTACACTTCACTCCACCTCTCCCATCACACCAAACCAACACTCCACCACCAACCCCATTTCCCTACATAAACCCATCACCCCTTTCCCCTCATAATTTTCGGCAGAGCAAGAGGGAGAGATTGAGAAATTCTGGAAAAGAAGAAGAAAGGAGGAGAAGAAGAGAAAAAGAGGAGAGAGATCACCACCACGTTTTCCAATTCTCGTCCATAACACGCGTCCATTTTCATGGCCAATTTCCTCCTAGGTAAAGTCGTTTTTAGGCTTAAATTTCTAAACAAAAGTTGTAGAGGGTGTCGAGTACTTCGATTTCGGTATAAGAATCACTCAAATCGGTTTAGTTTTGAGTGAGTTATAGCCATCCAAAGTTCAGTAAAATTCTTTCGGCTACATTTCCAGGCAGCCCACTGACCTTTCACAAATCTCCATTTTTCTCCTCGTTAAAGTGGATTTCGGGTTTAGATTCCTTCACGAAGATTGTAGATCACTTCAAGCTCTTCGTTTTAGGTTCAAGAATCACTCAAAACGGTTGAGAAATGACCACGTTATTGCGGCCCGAAGTTTCTGGTCTAGTCAAACCGAGCAGCTCACTGAACCTTTACAAATCTTCATTTTTCTCATTGTTGGAGTGCGTTTTAGGCTTAGACTTCTTCATCAACGTTGTAGAGCACTTCGAGAGCTTCGTTTTAGACACAAGAATCGCTGGAAACGGACGAGGTTTGAACCCGATATCGCAGCCCAAAGATTCTGTTCGCAATGGAGTTCTTCATTGCCACTCGAAATACCACCGGACCTTACCGTCGAGCTTTTCGTCCGGACTAAAGGTAGAAACTCGTACCCAACCTATTCCAAGCTTTTGAATGAGTTAGAATAGTCTAGGAGTAGTTTAAAGTTGATGGGTTAAAGCCCCAAGTCAAGGGTTTCACGAAACCCGAGCCAAAACGCGATGTACCCTTTTAACCCGAAACTTTATTTTCGTGCTTAGTAAACTCTAGATCCATCGTGGTTCATGTTGTTAATTATTCCAAGCATGTTTAATACTTTAATAACTGTTTATATGAGTTTCTCCATAAATTTATTGTGCTTAACCTTGTTCTTGATCGTTGTGTTAAAGTTAGAGGTTTAAAGTGTAATTTTGTGAAATTTGGCGTGCGTACTTGTGTATCATTCACGAAACCTATTTTTATCAACTAAATGTCACTACTGGAAATTTAGGAGTTTAACGAAATGACCAGAATGCCCTTCGGGTGTAAAATGACCATTTTGCCCTTGTGTGTGTAAATTACATAATGTGTAGTTTTGTACTTAGTAAGAAAATCAAGGAATTGCGTTTTGTGACAAGTTAGGACTTTATTAACCAAAATAAAGTATTTTTACGTATTTACCCTTGTCGGTGGCAAAATTACATTTTTGCCCTTGTATTATGTTTATTTACAAAAAAGGCCCCCAGAGTTTGTAAAATTACACTAAGGACCCTAGAGTCGTGAAATTATGTTGGACACCCTTGTACTTACTTAAAATGACGTTGGTGACCCTTACTTTCTTTAAATTATGTTTTGACCCCAATAGTTTAGTAAATTACATTTTGGCCCCTATAGTTTGAAATTATTACGTTTAGACCCTTGGTTTTCGATTACTTGAATTTCGTGAACCTGTGAATCGAGATATTCGGTTGCGACCCTTGAGATATCGTTATCACTTTGCTTCTACTGTTAAATGCACTTTTCATAAATGTGTTGAATGTTAGAATGGACAACTAGGTTCTTGGGTTGGGTGATCGTACGCGAATATCACATAGACGATGAGGTTAATGGAAAAGTGAATTGGAATTGATTATTGGGGAGTCACCCCGAGATTTGTTGAATGGCAGTCAGCCAAGTGATTTCGTTTTGGAGGAATATTTGGCAGCCTGCCAGGATTTCGAAACCCTAGGATATGACAATCTGTGATTACTTCATTTGAATTCTGAGGCGTTAAAAGGGTGGATGTATTATAGACCGAGTCACGGCTATATACCTACAGGAGCTGACAGTTGTCACTCGTAGCCCAGTGGTACGGTCAGTCCCTGGGAAATTCATCCTTGTGAGGCGGCTGACGGTTGGATTAAGTAAGTAACTTATACCTTCCGTCGGGGCTCCCGGTCAGGGCAAGCAAGGGGGGAGTATATCACGGATTGGTCATATTCCTTAGTGGTTAACCGGGAGGAAAGTTCTCTAGGTTGAGAACTTAGATGAATATGTAAGTTAATGGTTAGTAATGAAATCAGCTATGTGTTTAATTTCTGCCATACGATGTATTTCCTGCTTATTCCTTAATTACTGCTTTTCAATCATATATGTTTGTACTTGCATGTTAAGCAAGGGTTGGGAGGGTTAGAGTAGCTATTGAGTGATTTATCGCTCACGGTGTTACACTTCGTGTGACCCTGGTATAATACTATGATGTTGCTTCGCGACTCGGACGTATTATGCCAGACTGTGATCAAGCAGGTACTGTTGGTGTCGAAGGAGACGGTTATTTCGGAACCGAGGGTTTTCCGGTAGACCAGGCTCAGGAGGAGCCGTGGAAATCCAGAGTTGAACCTCAATCTGTAGAACCCACGCCTTTATTTTAATGTTGGATCTGTAATATTAATTTCTCAAACTGTACTAAGTATTTTGTAATGGGTTGCACTTCACGTTTTCCAACGTGTACTCTGATGGAAACTCTTTTTATTAAATTAATTCTAATTAGATGTCTTAATTAATGCTTCCGAAAATCGGGGCGTTACATGAATAGGCCACTTTCCGATAATTCACGGTTTACTAGAAATAACACATTTCACAAGGAAAACACGATTTCATTTATATATAAATATACGGGTTTTTTTCCAGCATTTAAACAAGTAACAAGTAGCACATTGTTCACAACACATTTAAATAAAACACATGATTCACCTTTTCTAGTCATTCACACAAAACTTTTCGGAAAGGCATTTAACAAAATACAAGTAACCGAGGTATTGCGTACTCACCAAAAAGTAGCTTCAAGCTTAACAGTTAACACCCGGCTACCTACTCCCGCAGTACTTGCACCTAAACACAAAATTATATAGATGTCAATTAAGAGCCATACCCTAATTCTTAATGGGAGTAGTATTTGGTTAAGGATCAGCCGTACTTGACCCAAATTGGTTTCCTTAGGGCATCCTCATCAAGCCCCCTATTTTAACTTTTAACTTTTGAGTTAAAATAGGGAGCCAAACCCCTCAAAACACCCAAAAATCAGCCTCTCTATTTTCTCTACCCAAATTATTTTTTGCTACAGTGCCTACTCAAATTTGAGTAGGCACTGTTCACGCATCAAGTATTTTTTATTATTTTTTTCGGCTGTTTTCCCGAGTAGTGTGTCAGGAGAGAGAGGGTGGGTGGGTGGTGGGGGTGGGGTCATGGACACTTGGCTACATGTGTATGGAGGGGGCAATATTTTAATGGCTGGGGGGGGGGGTCCACTCTGCACCTCTACTGAACCAAAACACCACCATTGCACTGAAACAATGTTTTGTTTTTTTTTTTAATAGATTTGAGGGGAATAGTTTAATATAGTAAAGTTAAAATAGAGAGTCTGATTTTATGAGTTTTTTAAAAAGTGACTTGTTAAATTATAAAAAGTGTTTTTGAGGTTAAATTTGGTGTTTTTTTTTGGTGAGTTTGATAAGGATGCCCTTACAGAGGTTTTAGGGTCTAATAGGAAACCCCCAATTTCATTTTCCAAAGACTCTATAGGTTCTGACCATAACTAGCAACAACTAACAAAAATTTCAACCCAGATTCTTGCGTCTAATTGAGTCCAAGTATAGAGCTAATTTATGGGTTCGAGTTCCTAATTTCTTGAACCATTAACTAGTGGGATATATGAAACCTAGCTCTCCATGGACACAACATGTATATATATATAGGTGGATTTTCTAGTCCAAACCTCCCGAAAATAAGAAAAAAATGATTTTTTTTGTGTTGCAAATTATTTTTGGAAAATCCGAGCCGTCCAATGTGTTCAGAAGGTGTTTTCAAGCGTCCACGCGGGAAATCTTCAAAAAAAAATACTGGGAAGAGCTTGATCCAAGTAGTTTTCGCAAAAACTGTAAATATAAAGTTTTTGCGAAAACTGCTTGGATCAAGCCCTTCCCGGTATTTTTTTTTGAAGATTTCTCACGTGGACCCTTAAAAGCACCTTCTGAACACATTGGACGGATCGGATCGTCAAAAAAATACTCGGATCACGGAGGTCCGGAAGTCCGGAGTCCGGAGGAGAAGCTCTCCCTACCTATATATATATATATATATATGAGGAACTCTCTAGTCCGGGACCCTTGGGTCCGGATCTCATAGTTCCGGATCAAATTTTCATGATCCGAGCCGTCCAATGTGTTCAAAAGGTGTTTTCCAAGGTTCACGCGGGAAATCTTAAAAAAAAAATACAGGGAAGGGCTTGATCCACGCAATTTTGTAAATATGCAGTTTTTGCGAAAAATTGCGTGGATCAAGCCCTTCCCGGTATTTTTTTTTGAAGATTTCCTGCGTGGACCTTGGAAAACACCTTTTGAACACATTGGACGGCTCGGATCATGCAAAAACATTTTTTAAAAGCTCCAAAATGCTTCAATCCGGGATTTCCGGGATTCTTGACAGGATCCTCCCGTATATATATATATATATATATATATATACACTAGCTACCACCTAAGTTGGAGAGTAAAAGGGAGATTACCAGGAGAAGAGAGGAATCAGCGAGCTACGGTGTAAACAGAGGTTGTCGGTCAGAGGAGATCTTCTTCTACAGAAGTTCACGTTCACTTCCCCTTTTCCTTTCCTCTTTTCTTTTATTTTCACTTATAGAGCTAAGTAATTAAAATATAAGTATTTCCTTTCCTCTTTTCTTTTTATATATATATATATATATATATATATATATATACACCGGCGATCCTGTCAAGGATCCCGGATTGAAGCCTTTTCGGTGTTTTGATGCTTTTAAAAATTGTTTTTGGGAAATCCGAGCCGTCCAATGTGTTCAAAAGGTGTTTTCCAAGGTCCACGCGGGAAATCTTCAAAAAAAAATACCGGGAAGGGCTTGATCCAAGCAGTTTTTCGCAAAAACTGTATATATATATTTTTCGAAAACTGCTTGGATCAAGCCCTTCCCGGTATTTTTTTTTGAAGATTTCCCGCGTGGACCTTGGAAAACACCTTTTGAACACATTGGACGGCTCGGATCGTCAAAATTTGATCCGGAACTATGAATCCCGGATCCGGGATCCCGGACTAGATAAGGACTGTATATATATATATATATATATATAGGATGGCGATCTATTGAGGACTCCCTTAGGATAATTCCGTGCGAACCTCACCATTCCGGATCAAATTTTGACGATCTGAACCGCTCAATGTTTTTAAAATGCATTTTTAAGGGTCCAGGCGGAAAATCTTCAAAAAAAAATACCCAGAAGGGCTTGATCGGATATAGCGTTTTTAACAAAAATTGATCCGATCAAGCCCTTCCGGGTATTTTTTTTTGAAGATTTTCCGCGTGGACCTTGGAAAATGCATTTTAAAAACATTGAGCGGTTCGGATCATCAAAATTTGATCCGGAAAGTCAAAAATGGTGAGGTCCGCACGGAATTTTTGTTTGAGGAGTCATCAATAGATCGCCATCCTATATATATATATATATATATATATATATATATATATATATATATACAAAGGATCAGTCAGACACCGGACCTATCTTAGGTCGAATTTTCACTCGGTCATTTGCGGGATCCGAAACAGTTGGATGTTTTTAAAACATGTTTTTAAGGTTCCACACATGGGAAAGCGGGCAAAAAAATACCGGGAAGGGCTTCATCCGAGCATTTTTCGATAAAACTGTAAAATCGCAGTTTTATCGAAAAATGCTCGGATGAAGCCCTTCCCGGTATTTTTTTTTGCCCGTTTCCCGCGTGGAACCTTAAAAACATGTTTTAAAAACATCCAACGGTTCGGATCCCGGCCAAATGACCGGGAAGTGAAAATTCCGGACCTAAGATAGGTCCGGGTGTCCTGACCGGAACCGGACTCTATATATATATATATATGGCAAATCTTCTTATCCAAACCTCCCGAGAATAAGAAAAAATTAATTTTTTTTGTGTTGCAAATTATTTTTGGAAAATCCGAGCCGTCCAATGTGTTCAGAAGGTGTTTTCAAGGGTTCACGCGAGAAATCTTCAAAAAAAAATACCGGGAAGGGCTTGATCCACGCAGTTTTCGCAAAAACTGTAAATATAAAATTTTTGCGAAAACTGCTTGGATCAAGCCCTTCCCGGTAATTTTTTTTGAAGATTTCTCGTGTGGACCCTTGAAAACACCTTCTGAACACATTGGACGGCTCAGATCGTCAAAAAAAATTTTGGATCATGGAGGTCCGGAAGTCCGGAGTCTGGACTAGAAGTGGAACCTATATATATATATATGGGCCGGTTCCCCTCACACATAAAAAAAACACAACACTCTTCCAGGCTCCCTTGTAATGTTTTGAACTGTTGATCTTGTTTAAATGAGTAAAATAAAAGGTCCTACAAAATTTCAGCTCAATCGGATATCGGTAAGTGCTTGATCCAATAGATTTTAAAAATACTAGTTTCTGTCACAGTTTTTGCAAAACTATTTGGATCAAGTACTTACCAATATTTGATTAAGCTGAATTTTTGCAAGACCCCCTATTTTACTCATTTAAACAAGATCAACGGTTCAAAATGTCACAGTGGGGCCCGGAACAAAAATCGTGTGTTTTTTTATGTGTTTTTTTAAGTGTGAGGGGAACCGGCCCCATATATATATATAACGGTGGATTGAGCGGTGAGTCAGATGGGGGAATTACACTTGTAATTCTCCCTTGGCCACACTACACCACGTGGCCCCGTGGTTCCGATCGACGCAAAATTTGTCCGTACGCGTCTAAATTCTGGTGTTTGGAAAATCCTAAGAATTCTGCATAAGCTAATTTAAACACAAGAGTCATCATAGTGTGGTCAGTTTTGCAAGGAAAATTTCTTATTTCAAGAAGACGTTCCGTACCCCAGATGTTACTCAATGGCTCCTAAATGTAGATAAATATTATTCGAGTATCGCACACGACTAATCAATCAAATCGCTTCTGACTCCGTACACTTAAATTGGTATTTAGGATTCGACTAACATTTCGGTCACCGGACTGCGGGACTTGGCAGTCCCGTGGGGGCTCTGCCCCCCACACCCCCGGTGGCAGCGCTGCCCCCTACCCCCGGGATAGACCACTGTTAAAGGTTGTTTGCACCTTAACAAAGTTGTGACATTATATAGTGATGCTTTTTCATTTTCAATTGAAGAAATATGCTGGTAAGAGTGCATTACCCAGGATAGAATCATCTCGGCCTTGTTCGTTTCCCTATTTAGTTTTAGTTTTGATGACATCATCATTTCCCTCATTTCTCTCTCTATCTCTCTCCACTCATTACACCTGCTGACATCATCAAAACTAAACTAAACTATCTAACCAAACACAGCCCTCATGTTTTGTACCCGCCTCTGGGATTTTTCAGCTCAATTGTTTTTTCTTTGTCCACTGGCAGTGTTGGTGGCATTAGACGGCAGTGCAGATGGGAGGCATTTTGAGGGTTGGGGTGCCGAAGATGGCGGCATTGACTGGGTTGGTGACTGTGGGGGTGGTGATTGACGGAGAGCGAAAAGAAAAATGTTTTTGAAATTATTTTAAAGGTAATTTGAGTAGAAGATGAGTTTGCCACTACCGTTACTGGACAGCATAAAAATTTTAGTAGTGCAACATTGAGGCTATTCAAATTTGGTTTAATTTTATTTTGCCACTTAATTTTTAATGATGTGGTTGGACCAAATTATTTGGTAGTACTGTTATAGTCATTTTTAAATTATTTTTGTCTATTTTCATGAAATTTTTTTGTCAAATTTTTGTTTATTTCAGATTAATCACTTGCCTTGACGATTAGAATCTAAAGAGTATAATATTAAAACGAGAAGCCTCAAAGAAAGTTCACTACACTCGAAGAAATATTGGACAAAATTTTTGTTTATTTCAAATTTTTGCTATGTTTTGGAAAATGTCTAAAGATCAATAATACACCAACTACTACCTTTGAGAAAATTGATCTTCCCCATTCTCCCATCTTCCAGATGAGAAAATTTTGGGTGTCGGCCGGGTAACCAACGTGTGTCCCGGCCGTCTATAAATGTGTTGGACGGTCTGGATTTAAAAGAGAGAAAGAGGAGGGACAGAGGGGAAGGATTTGAGGGAAATTTGGGCCGTCGGATTTTAAAAAGAGAAAGAGGAGACAGAGTGGGGAAGGATTTGGGAGAAATTTCAGCCGTCCAACATGCTTTTCGATGGCTGGGATGTGCGTTGGGTACCATCACGTGGTACACGGCTGGCAGCCAAAATTTTCTCCTTCCAAATAGACACTCCATTGTGTAAAGTCCACCCCTAGGTATGTAAACACTGCACATTTGTGTGGTACAGATTCGTGCTCAACCTTTTTTTTTTTTTGACAAGTTCGTGCTCAACCTTAACCTAACCTTATCCCAGAAGTATTACTTCCAACAATGCTATAACTACACCCACTTTAATGTTTGGAGTCCATCCACTTGTGAGTGTGGGTGTGATTTTATCAGTATTGAATAACTCCTCCAAACAAACCCTTAAATTTTTCTTGAATTTTTTTCAAAAGAGCCTCTAAACTATGACCGTAAATCTGCAATGTATCATAGACCTCCAAACTTCATGAAATTTTAATTAAGCCTCCAAAGTTTACAAGATATGACCAATTACACCCATTCAAATAATTATTTCATAATTACTGGATGGTTTGGATCGTTTGTGTGGGATTCCGTGGGCCCAGATGAACAAGTAAAATGGTCTACCTAATTTACCCCTGAAACCTTACCCTCAAAACAAAGTCATTTTGGGGAGCTGTAAACATATTCCGTTAAAGTTCGGGAAAACTTCAAAAAAGCCTCTAAACTTCATTAAATGTTAATTGAACCTCCAAACTTTACACATTTCTTTCAATTAGGCCCACGCCGTTTGAATCCGTCAATTTGCAGATGGAAAACATCGACGTGGCACCTGAGCACACTTGGGAGCACGACATGTGTCCCTCATACAAAAAAATCAGATGGCTAGGCCACATTCAATCCCCCCTCCACTATGAATCCTTGGCCGATGAAACACACTCATTCTCCTTTTCTGCAAATCGCCACATTTCTCGATCACTAGCCCCTTCGATCTTCTGCCATCAACCATGGCGCACCATCATGTCCTTATTATCATCTTACTCAGTCCTGACATGGCCGAAATTGGAAAAACGGTACCATAATTCAATAAATTAAAATCTATTACTTGATTCTCCAAAACCCGTGAATGAATTTCTAAGAGATCGGAAAAACATATGCAAACGAAAACAAAAGCTAAAGAAGGCAGTATAACGATTTGTGAAAAGCCATATTCTGTCATATGCATATGTAAATCTTCATGGATTTGGGCTCATGTATGGATACATACTTTTGGTTTGTGTATATCTAAACCTAATTTCCATTATCGACACACACCTATATATATACTTTTGGTTTATGAATGTATACGTGTTTGTATGGATGGATGGATGGAAATAGAGAGGGATGCATATGCAAATCTTCATGGAAATAGAGAGGGACGGGAAGCCCGGGGGACCGACTGTGTGGAAAGCCTGAGAATAGCTTGGCCAGAGAAGAGAGATGACGAAGGGGGGAATTGGGTGTGGCTTTTCCCTGTTCATTTTGTTTTTGTAACGGACACGTGTCATGTTTTGGCAACTGAGACAGGGATATGGAGCTCTGCAACGTCGTCGTTTTGGTTTCCCAGGTGCCACATCAACGTTTTCCGTTTGGAAAATTGACGGATCCAAACGGCGTGGGCCTAATTGAAAAAAATGTGTAAAGATTGGAGGTTCAATTAACATTTAATGAAGTTTGGAGGCCCATGAAGCATTGCGGTCAAAGTTTGGAGGCTTTTTTGAAGTTTTCCCTTAAAGTTGACAGAATTAGATGACGTGGGTTTAATTGATCAAATCTTGTAAAGTATGAAAGCTTAATTAACAGTTAATGAAGTTTGGAGGTCTATGAAACATTACGTAATAGTTCAGAGGTTTTTTTTGAAATTTTATCCTTTTCCTTTTCCGGCTAGCGCATCTATCTCGAGTTGGGGGAGGGAGGGAGGGAGGGAGGGAGAGAGACAGAGAGAGAGAGAGCGCGCGCGAGAGAGCTGATAAAGAGAGCCCAAATTTCTCCAGCGGAAGAAAGAAAACCCTAATTTTCTTGTACTCTTCATTCCTTCTCTTCCAGATTCCACAATCAGGTAAGTCCCCTTTGTTTACATTTCAGGCATTAATTTGTCAGCTTGCTGGTCATATTTCTCCATCGCAGTCTGAATGCATATTAATAATGGCCAGTATTCTGTTCCTCTTGCTTATCGTTATTTAGGTTTTTTTGGATCAAGTAAGGTAAGAACACCATATGACCGGGATAGTTGTCCCAAAGTTTGCGTGGTTTTACTTCCATGCCTTAAAATTGAAAGAAAAGGTTGTGTTTCTTACAAATCTCAAGAAAGTGATGACATTTTCTGAGACTTAAAATGAACAAGTACACATTTTTTATTCCTTCTCATTTTTCACTATTCTCATCTTTTTTTTAGATATCCAGATGAGATTAAAAACAATAATTGTTTCCCCCCTTCCTCACTGTCAAATGGACTGTTACTAGTGCAATAAGGTTGTGGGTTTAAATTTTATCAAGAGAAGTGGCGGAATCAAGTTTAAATTCCATCACACTGATCCACAGGAGTCCACTTTTGTTGTTGGGTGTCGTCTATAAAAGTGTGAACCGGAAGGTTACGTGTAAATTTTTGTCGCTGGCCTTTTTTTTTTTGGTTAAAACCAATATAAGTGCGGTACAACTCTCTTGTGGTCTTCAAATGGAAGCCATTGGGATATTATTATTACTATCCAAATGGTTTACTTTTTAGATAACGAGATATTTACATTAACTATAGTATGTAGTTATTCGAATGCCGCTAGGTGCCTAGTCAAATTGTCCAAGTGTAAAAACAAATTTGGCCTGAAACTGGGGGTGGCATGGCACCTACCCCACCGCCCCACCATGTGACACAGCCACTGATGAGGAGGATGTTCGTAGATAGGGTTGGGATGGTGTAACACCCCGACTTTGTTTAAATATTTTGTGCATTTTTATGTGATGCCCGGCGACTCATTTATATGCTCGTAGTTATGGACTGCGTTTTAGGGTACTTGTGAGACCCAATCCTTAAAAAAAATAGTAGTTCATGGCTTCATGCGTAGAAAATGCAAGATTTCATTTATGGGTGGCTTAATTGTGATTTCCCAAAACCAGAGGGTTTGATTTATAATAAAAAAAAAGAAGTGTGTGTGCTGGTGTGTACGTGGAGAGAGGAGAGAAGAGAAGGTCTCCTATTAGCAATACATATCTGTAAAGAGAAGGGAAAAGAAAAAAAAAAGAACGTTAGGGTGGGTTTTGGGAGCAGCCAAGAAGGGAAGGGGAATTAGGGGAAGAACCTAGCTCAAGGTAAGGTTCTTGATTCTTGATCTTAATTTGACAATCTTTGTAGCTTTGGGGTAGTGTAATCTGGTATCTTACAATTGGTTTATCTTACAAAAATTAGTGATTAAGGAATTTGACAATCTTTGTAGCTTTGGGGTAGTGTAATCTAGTATCTTACAATTGGTTTATCTTACAAAAATTAGTGATTAAGGTAGCTAAGGGTGTTTGATTGTGATTGAACTCGAATCTGCCATTGTTTTGAGTGATTTTTTAGACATGGTTCCTCTATTCGTAATTTTCTGAAAATTTTACTGTAGCTACCCATACAAGTCTTTTATGCTGTGTTAAACTTTCAGAATTTTATGCGAAATACAGGAAATATGAAAAATGTTTCATCGAGCTGCGGTTGTGGATTCGTAGTGCAGACAACACTGTCGCATCTTACGGGAACGGCTATATTTTGGTCTAGGAAACTTGGAATTTCAATCCGCTTTTTGCGTTGGAAAGTAGACTCGTGAGGCTTTCAGAATTGATAGGCCGTGTAGCTTAATTAGTTTCCAGTAATAGCAGTTTTCAGTTTGAAGTTGGTCGTGAATCTGTGTGATAGATTTTGTTGCAGATTTTTGGTTCAATCGTTAGTTGATTGGAAATAGTTGCGTAGCTCTGAAAATTCTAAGTTATTAATATGGTGTTTCTGTATATGTCTTATTGGAACGTTTGGATGAGTGGGTTAATTCTGTCAATTCGTGGACTGCAAGGGTGTCGGATAGTGTCGAGCCTGTTTATGCATTTGAGCACAGATGAATTGCTATCTTTGGTCTTAACTGATGTTTCACTATAAACATGAGTGATTGTCGTGCTAATTGTGAATACTTATTACAGAGATCGGAACGGGCACATCCGAGGTGCCAAAACCATAGTCGTGTCTTCCTTTTTGGAGACCGAGGTGAGTGGTTGACTTAAAAGTGTATTTCATTCTGAATTGAAATTATTTAAATGCATGTATGGACTTTGTGTCGTGATGGGGCTTTATGCCTAGTAGACTTCGTGTCGTGATTGGGCCTCGTGCCTAGTAGACTTCGTGTCGTGATAGGGCCTCATGCCTAGTAGACTTCGTGTCGTGTTGAGGCTTATGCCGCGTGGACAATTGAGTCCTGATATTGGCCTTGTATCTGGCTTCGTGCCTAGTAGACTTCGTGTCGTGTTGGGTTACAAACTGTGTGTGTAAGATCTGAGTTGAAAGTTATGAATTCAATTTAATTACTTAATGATGTAATTACATTACATGAATGGATGCTCTTTGTTCAATACCTATGACTTACCCACTCTTGGAATCCCAGGCGGATTCCAGTTTTGCAGGTTAGAGTCGTTGTCCACTGCTAGGCGTCTGTGTGTAGTACCCTCACTCGGCGTTCTTAGACTGGAGCATCACACTAGTGGTTGATGTGGAGGTTTAGTGTAGTTTTGTACATGGTTTTGTATAGTGATTTATTTAGCTGTAGTGTTGTTAAATCTCAAAGGTCTTCCATTGTTCAGTCGTTAAGATAGTAATTGCAAAGTTGCTAAGGAAGTGAGTTTGTTTTTATTGGTCGAACTAATTTGCTAGTATTATGAGCTGTTGGTTGTGGGGTTTTAGTCGCTTGTTTGGCTCGGATTTGGACTCGTTAGGGTGCAGCTCCGAGTGGGGTCGATACAGATGGGGTTAAGTTTATGTAGATTACCATGTGACAATAGACAAAAGGTAAGAACACGCATATAATGGAGGATAAGTACCGATAAAAGTAAGGGTGTGGATCAAGTTCACCATTTCCATTCTTTCCGCAAAGAAAGTCCAGTCAAAGTGATGCAAACAGTTTCTATTGAAGTTCAGAGTAGTTCAAAATAGAGCTTGAAAGATTACTCAGGGCTCGTGCCACTTGCTTGTTTCCTTGTTTGCTTATGAGATGAGTAGCCAAACAAGCCCTTGAACTTGCACTTTTGGTGTTATATGTAAGGCAATTCAAATGGTTCCAATCGTTTTCCCATTGTGTTTTATGTCCTGTCGTATTGACTGAACTAATTAATGCAATCGTACAACGTGAACGTGATGATGGTTCAAAACTCCATCTCCCTTTCTTTTCAGTGTGATAATGAACACAACCTTACCTTTTTGTTCGTTCATGTATCCTTAACTTTTGATTGATGCACTAAACTCAATTGCAAATTGGCATTAGGATTTAATTGCATTCCCTGATCTTGCTTTCCTGGAAATATCAAAAAAGCTGCAGCATGGAGAGGAATCAGAGATCTATTTCAGATGTAATCAGTAATCTTCCAAGTTATGTCACTGAAAATATTCTGAAGGACTTGCCATTGAGGGAAGCAGTGAGGACAAGTGTCTTGTCGAGCAAATGGAGGTACAAATGGGTAACACTACCACACCTGGTATTCGATTCCGAGTTCTTCTACTTGCCAAAAGTGCTGGACAAGGAAAAACTCAAGGCAGTTATTTACCAAGTTCTACTGCATCATAAAGGGCCATTAATGAAGTTCACGCTGTGGTATCCTCCCTTTGAAAGTTGTCTTGATATCAACAATTGGATCTCTATCCTATTAACAAAGAATGTCCAGGAGTTCTCTTTTGCTCTTGGTGCCGGCCCATACCATGAAATTCCTCATGACATTTATTCACTGCTTCAACTGAGGGAGTTGAAACTCTCTAAGTGTGTATTCAATCCACCATCTACATTCAAGGGATTTTGCAGGCTTGTTAACCTAGTTTTCTTTCGTGTCAATATTTCTTCTGAAATGTGTGGGCTTTTCATCTCAAATTGCCCCTTGCTACAACGACTAAGATTGAATCATTGCTCCGATTTTGACTCCCTCGAAATCAATGCCCCTAATCTCAATTTTTTTGACTTTAGTGGCATCTTTGTATCAGTTTCTCTCGAAAACACCCCCCTTCTTGCAGAAATTTCAGTTACTTTAGTTTCCTTGGGTACAAGGGATAAAGAGCCTGAGGAAGCAAACTCCGAATGGGTGAAGTTTTTCCCTTCTTTACCTGCTATTGAGAAAATGAACTTGCATGGTGCCTTTTTGGAGGTAAGGAAGCTTCACTTCATTCAAATCGACTTGGTTAGTAGATCATGCTTCTAACTCTTTTTTGCTGTATTTGCTACAAGTCATTTGCTGCCGATAATATTCCGGAGAGACTTCCAAGTACTTTGAACCAGCTCAAAGTTCTGGTTTTATCTGATGTTTGTTATTCTTATCTGGATCATCTGTCATGGGCTTTTCGCTTGCTTAGAAGCTCGCCAAACCTGCATAAACTTCAAAGCAGCGTGAGTCGGCGGTGAAAAGTCCCTTTTTTCCGTGTTTCCTTGCTGTTATGTTTTGGAACTTCTTAATAATGCTATTTTTCTGTTTGTTTATTTTCTCCCAGATATTGTATATCAACCCAATCCAGGATCCTGCTATGGAATTTTTGCAAGCACAAGATTTTTCAAATTTTTCGCTAAACCAGCTTCGAGAAGTGGAGATCCGGCATTTTTCAGGTGCCAAGCCAGAAACATACTTTGTTAAGATTCTGTTAGCACACTCAACGGTACTCGAGAAGATGGTAATATTGCATGAGCATGGAATTTCTGACGAAAAAGGATTTGCAATGTCAAAAGAGTTGATACGATTTCCTAGAGCATCTACGAAAGCAGAAGTCATTGTTATTGAGACGCCTGACGACTGAAGTAGCAGTTTAAAGTTTAACAGATGCTGTTTTTGTTTGGAGTAGGTACGAGCTATGAAGGAGCATTTGGGTAAATTATGGAAGGGGCAAGAAATCAACCTTTTTGGTTGCATCTCTCTTTTTGATAGCATTGCCTTGCCATCTTTTGACGATACATCGAGTTTTGTAGCTTTTATAATGTGCATTTAGTTATGAAAACTATGTTATCAGCTACGTCGACCTATTTTTTCTCATGCTTGGATACCGGAAGGGCTATGTGTCTTGCGAGGACTGTTGAAAAAAAAACAGTGAATGTGTGATCATCTAAGTGCGCATGCTATTTCCTTTTCTACTGAGTAGTTTGGAATCTTTGGATAATCGAAAGGGCCCGATTTTGGTGGGCTCTATTCTGCGTCGCATGAAGAATTCCATATTGCATGATGGAACGTCACATGACTGGTCCAAGACGTGCTGCACTGATAACTCTAGAATATTTTTTGCCTTGAAGTTTTTGGTGGAAAGGCAAGCAACACAAGAATAATAAAAATTGATGCAAAAATATGAATTGTTTAATTTTTATCCATTTGTTTTGGCTCCAGTGAAATTTACCTTTCTGCAATTTACGAGATGGTGTATGGTTTTGGTGTGTACACTCGATCTGAATTGAAATTCTTAGGATGCCTTGTGAGATCTGAACTCCCTTTTCCAGGTGCAAGAAGCTTGGTGTCAAGATATGGACACGCCCCCTTGATTCTTCTCTCTGTTGATTTTTTTGCATTAGTAAAAATTAAGAAACTAAATTGGAATATTGTCAATCTGCAATTAGGCATAAGAGGAGGGCCCTTCATCCAAACTGATTTTCAATGTTCTTTGAGTACTGCTACGTGGTGTTGGTGTTGGTGTTGATGTTGATGGTAGAGCCCACACAAATAAGTGATGAAGAGAGCCCTGGAGTGGTAATTTCTCCATCTATGGTTTAGTGTATATTTATATATCTTTCCATATGCATAACTCCGTCATATGGAACCCAAAGCATTTGGCACCCCACCCATGTGGTGGCAGAATAGTCATTAATGAGGTGTCGATAACTTTTAGGAGTATTTTTTTCAAAAATGATACGCCCTCCGTCCCTTTTTAAGTGTTTAACTTTCCATTTTGGGTTGTCCCTAAATAAGTGTGTGGTTTGAAAAGTTAATGGGTAAAAATTTGTACAATTATCATTTTGCCATTTTGAAAAGTAAGTGGGTAAAGAGTTAATGGGTAAAAGTGAAGGACAATTTTGGAAAGTAGATGTAAAAGTTGATGTGAAAAGTGTAAAGTGGAGGAAAAAGTTGATGTGAAAGGTGTAATGATGATGTTTTTTTAATAAGTTGGATTTACGAAGTAACACATTTAAAAATGGACGGAGGGAGTATGTGCAAGGAAAGACTTGCAGGGAATCACGCAGAGAAGGCCCTGCGGGGTCCATTACGGATCCCGAACAACTAATCCGAGCCGTTCAAAAATTTTAAAAAAATATTTCGAATGGGCCCGTTAAAAACCAGCTCCATTTGATGTGTGTGGATGCTTGATCCAAACTTTCATTTTTGAATAGCTCGGATGAAAAAGAAAAAATGAAAGTTTGGATCGAACATCTAAAGATATCGGATGGAGCTGATTTTTAGCGAGCCCACTCAAAATGTGTTTTTATAATTCTTGAGCGGCTTAGATTAGTCGTTCGGGATTCGTACTGGGCCCCGCCGCCTTCCCTGCGTGATTCCCTGCAAGGCTTTCCTTGCATATAGCATTGCTGGGGCCTATCAACTTATCTACCACCCCACTTGCGAGGTGTCGCTACCTTGTTGAAAAGTCTAAATCCAGATGATTCATCGGGATGATTCAGGGCTTCTAGTCCAAACCCCTGGATTGAAGCCTTGGGGGTGTTTTTTTTTTTTTGTGTTTCAAATTGTTTTTGAAAAATTCGATCCGTCCAATGTGTTTAAAAGGTGTTTTCAAAAGTTAACGCGAGAAATCTTCAAAAAAAAAAAATACCGGGAAGGGCTTGATCCAAGCAGTTTTGCGAAAAACTGCTTGGATCAAGCCATTTCCGGTAATTTTTTTTTTTGAAGATTTCTCGCATGGACCCTTGAAAACACTTTCTGAACACATTGGATGGCTCGGATCGTCAAATAAATGTTTGGATCATGGAGGTCCGGATTCCCGGAGTCCGGAGGAGAAGCTCTCTCTCTCTCTCTCTATATATATATATATATATATATATATATATATATATATATACGGTCCACTTCCAGTCAGGGCTCCCAGATTTTAAAAAAATTCGGACCTCCACTTTCCGGATCGAATTTCGACGAACCGTCCAATGTGTTTAAAGGTGTTTTTTTTTAACAGAAATCAAAGAAAAAAAGAAAAATACTTAGGAAGGGTTTGATCCGAGCAGGTTTACATAAAAACGAACATATACAGTTTTTATGAAAAATTGCTCGGATCAAGCCCTTCACGCTCTTTTTTTTTGCTGATTTCTCTCAGAGACCTTAAAAATACCTTTTAAACACATTGGACAGTTCGGATCGTCGAAATTCGATCAGGATCTATGAGATGTGGATTTTCTTAAAATCTGGGATCTTGGATTGGAAGTAAATTGTTTATATATATACAGATTCCTCCGGTTGAAAATAATGAGCAATTCACAAAAAATCGATGCAAAACTAATAGGGGCCGGTTCTGTTAACACAAATGTTGACACAATTTTTTATGTGTGAGCCCCAGACAAATGATTGAAGCCGTTCAATTTGTTTAAAACATGTTTTTAAGAGTTTCAGTAAAAAATCAACTCATATGGATATCGGTAAGGGCTTGATCGATTCATTCAGTTGATTTCCTGTCAGATTTCACAAGATAAACTTAATGAACCGATCAAGCCTTTACCGATATCCAAATGAGTTGATTTTTTACAAGACCTCTTTAAAAAATGTTTTAAACAAATTGAAGGACTCCGATTGTTAGCATAGGGCTCTGATTATTGTTGTGTCAAAATTTATACTAAACCGCCCCAAAGAAAAACAAAACAAAAACAAGTAAATTTATTTTGCGAATGGTCTTAATAATTGTCCAAAAGAAGCACCAAAGGGGGAGCCCTAATTTCTCTTACGGAAAGAAACCCCTAAATTCTATTTATTCCTTCGTGTCCAGATTCCACAGTCAAGTCAATCAGAGGTAAATCCTTTTGTATACATCTCGAGCAGAAGCGTCCCTTCTCATTCACTGATTTGTCAGATTTCTAGTTGTATTTCTCCATTACAGAGTCAATGCATAACATGTAAGCGTCCCTTCTCATCCACATCATTATTAGTCATTCCGTGTCAGATACTTTATTAGGTTTTTGGATCAAGTAAGGTAAGAAAACCATATGACCGGGATAGTTGGATCAAAGGTTGTGTAAATTCCAGATTAATAGGAAAGCTGGGAGTTGGGGAGTTGAATTGAATTGGGCCATTGGTTATTGCAAAGGCAAATCTTTCAAGGTCTTCTCATACAAGCTATCCTTAGCTGCAGCAGTTTATTTTATCTGGCTTGAGAGAAATTCAAGGGTTTTTGGTGGGCGTCCAAAGTGTCCCAGTTAGATTTTAGCCTGTATAGAAGATAACATTAGGCTGTGTATTTGTAAGTGGTCACATTTCACAAGCTCTGTTGAGAACCAAAGTCTACGTTATCTTTGGAATATCTCAACAAGGGTTCTTGGGGACGCCACTCATTAGGTTGCTTTGATTTGTTGTAGGCTTTCTTTGTACAGTATTCTGTAAGATGGGTTTATCCCTTTGTTCTTTGGTTGGTTGGTTATAAAATGAAGCACTTACCAAAAAAAAAAAAAAAACGTTGTGTAGTTTTACTTATATACCTTTTTTTGAAAGAAACATACCTTTGAATTGAAAGAAAAGGTTGTTTTTCTTACAAATCTCCAGAAAAGGTTGTGTTTCTCATGCTGTGATTTCTGATATTCGAGCTTATGTTAGCTCTTGGAGGCGTTTGAGGAAATCAGATGAGAATAGGTTGCTCTGTCTTGGTTGGAGTATTTCTTCCAAGGTTTTTGAAGTTGCTTGAGGTTGGGCTTTTAGCCTTAGTTTTTGTTTTTCCTTTTCCCTGTATACTAGGATTTGGGAGGATGTCTTTCATGTGGTTTTGATGGCCTACTGCCTGCTTTGTACACCTTAGTGCTTGTTTTGTTTTGGTTTGGTTTCAATGAAATTTTCTCCCCCCACCAAAAAAAAAAAAAAAAAAAAACTGAAAGAAAAGATTTGTTGAGACTTAAAACTTGAAAGTACATATTTTAGTGTTTTTTTTTTTTGCTTTTATTCTCGTCATTTTTTGCTATTTCTCATTTATTTTAGATATCCAAAAAAGTAAAATGAGTTATTTTACTGTCCAAAGGACTGTTACTAGTGCAACGAGGTTGTGGGTTTCAATCTTACGAACTGAAAAGTATGTTCATATCCTTGTTCATGGATAGGGTTGGGATGGTTAGGTATTGTAGATTACCATGTAACATGAAACCTATGTTACGCTGACTCTTGTAATGGTATAAAGTACCCGTGTTGGACACTCGACACTTCGATAAGGGTGTGGGATATGTGTCCAATAAGTTTAATACGACACTTCTATAGAAAACCTAATTGTTATTTGAGTTTATCATGGAAGTATGCATAAACCTCCTTTATTATCCATGAAATGCGCTATAGAACCTCAAAGCACCATTTTACGAAAGAAATTACACAAAAAATTAGAAACAAATTTGAATATTTTGCCGTGTTCCCGTGTCCTTGAAATGAGAAATAGTTGAATCCGACACCTAGATATGTACCCGCACCCGACACCCATACCCAAGTCCAAGTAACATAGTGAAACACAAGGTAAGGACACCCATATAATGAAAAATGAGTACAAGAATAGTGTTGTGGGTCAACTTCACCATTTCCATTCTTTCCACAAACAAATTCAAGGCAGAGTGATGCAAACAGTTTCTACCTCTTCTGATTGAGGTTCAAAGCTGTTCAAAATAGAGTTTGAAAGATTATTGAGGGCTTGTACCACTATCTTGTTTCCTTATTTGCTTATGAGATGGGTAGCCAAGCAAGCCCTTGAACTTGCACTTCTGGTGTTATTTGTAATAGAGTTCAAACGGTTTCAATCATTTTCCCGTTGTGTTTCGAAAAATTTGAGTAAATGTTTGTACAGTTTGAACGGTTACTTAGACTTAGGTTTGCACAATCTTTTATAGCGGAGCTTCTTGTAATTATGCCCAACTAGTAAATAAATAAAATAGAGATGATCAGATGTTAGTTAAAGGGAAGAAACGAAATTGTTGATATAGATCTTGCATATCTTGTCTTACTGACTGAACTAATTAATCCTACCGTACTAGGTGAAGGTGATGATTGGTTGAAAACTCTGTCTCCCTTTCTTTTCAGCGTGATAATGAACACAACCTTACCTTTTTGTTCTTCATGCATCCTTACCTTTTGATTGATGCAATAAACTCAAAGTTGAAATTGGCATTAGTATTTAATTGCATTCCCTGATCTTACTTTCCTGGAAATACCATAAAAGCTGCAGCATGAAGGGCAATCAGAGATCTACTTCAGATATAATCAGTAATCTTCCGAGTAATGTCACTGAAAATATTCTGAAGGACTTGCCATTGAGGGAAGCAGTGAGGACAAGTGTCTTGTCGAGCAAATGGAGGTGCAGATGGGTAACACTACCACACCTGGTATTCAATTTCGAGTTCTTCTACTTCCCAAAATTGATGGACAAGGAAAAACTCAAGGCAATTATTTACCAAGTTCTACTGCATCATCAAGGGCCATTGATGAAGTTCGCTCTGTTGTATCCTCCCTTTGAAAGTTGTCTTGATATCAACAATTGGATCTCTATCCTATTAACGAAGAATATCCAGGAGTTCTCTTTTGCTCTTGGTAGCGGCCCGTACCATGAAATTCCTCATGACATTTATTCACTGCTTCAACTGAGGGAGTTGAAACTCTCTAAGTGTGTATTCAATCCACCATCTACATTCAAGGGATTTAGCAGGCTTGTTAACCTTAATTTCTTTCGTGTCAATATTTCTTCTGAAATGTGTGGGTTTTTCATCTCGAATTGCCCCCTGCTACAGCGACTAAGATTGCATCATTGCTCCAATTTTGACTCCCTCGAAATCAATGCCCCTAATCTCAAATTTTTTGACTTCAGTGGCATCTTTGCATCAGTTTCTCTCGAAAACACCCCCCTTCTTGCAGAAATTTCAGTTACTTTGCTTTCCTTGGATACAATGGTTAAAGGTTTTGAGGAAGCAGACTCTGAATGGGTGAAGTTTTTCCCTTCTTTACCTGCTATTGAGGTCATGAACTTAGCTAGCTCCTTTTTGGAGGTAAGAAAGCTTCACTTCAAACAAATCAACTTGGTTAGTAGATCATGCTTCTAACTCTTTTTGCTGTATTTGGTACAAGTCATTTGCTGCCAATAATGTTCCAGAGAGACTTCCAAGTACTTTGAACCAGCTCAAAGTTCTGGTTTTATCTGATGTTTGTTATTCTAATCTGGATCATGTCTCATGGGCTCTTTGCTTGCTTAGAAGCTCGCCAAACCTACGTAAACTTCGAAGCAGCGTGAGTCATGGCAAAAGTCCCTTTTTTTCCGTTTATCATTGTTGTTGTGTTTTGGAATTTCTTAATAATGCTATTTTCCTGTTCCCCCCCCCAGATATTGAATATCTCCCCAATCCAGGCTCATGTTACAGAATTTTTGCAAGCGCAAGATTTCTCGAAATTTTCAATGAACCAGCTTCGAGAAGTGGAGATCAGGCGTTTTTCAGGAGCAGAGCCTGTAATACTCTTTGTTAAGATGCTGTTAGCACATTCAAAGGTACTCGAGAAGATGGTCATATTGCATGAGCAATAAATTTCTGGCGAAAAAGGATTCGCAATGTCGAAAGAGTTGATACGATTTCCTAGAGCATCTACGAAAGCAGAAGTCATCGTTGATGTGACCCCTGATGAGTGAAGTAGTAGTTTAAGTGTATCAGATGCTACTAGCTACGAAGAAGCATTTGGGCAAGGGGCAAGAAATCAACCTTTTTGGTTGCATTTCTCCTTTTGATAATATGTCTGCCATTTTTTGACGATACTGTAAGTTATGTAGCTCTATTTTGTGCATTTGGTCAAGAAAACCATTGTATCAGCTGTGTATGATATTCGTTCTATTTTTTCTCATGCTTGGACACTGGTGGTAGGTCATGTGTCTTACTTGTCAGGACTCTGTTATTTTCCTTATATTCTAGACTAGAAATGAGATTTGTTGGTGCGCCCATTTGGGTGCAATGCGCGTGCTATATTCCCTTTCCTACTAAGAGCATGTACACCAAGCGTGAAAAGCTAAAAAACCTAAGAATTTTCGTAGTGGACAACGCTTTTATTCAAATATACTTGTTTGATATGATGTTGTTTGATACATATCTTTGTCCAATCAAGATGATTTTTCTCATTAATCATATTTTCAACGACACATACGGGATGAATGGTTTGGATCATGTAACTAGTGGCCCAATATATGCTTACAAAATGGAGTAATAAGCTTTCAAAACATTGATGAATTTTCTTTGGCTTGCTGTGTTAAATACCAGGCTAGTGAACAGTTTTGCCGTGGATTCCTCAAGTTACTGTAGCAAAAATATGTCATCTGGAGAGTAGCTGGGGCTGTGGAGAGGCCAATGCACCTTCGTTTTTCAAATTGTCCTCTATATTTTAACTAAGAGATGAATATGAAGAGCTTGGATAATCGGATGACATATTGCATTTGTTTCCATGCAATAAAACGGTTTTCCACACTTTACTGCGCATTACACTATGAAACTGCCCAGCGAACAAAACCATGTCAACTTCGTTGGAAAATGATTTAGAGCCCCTTTCGGAGCGTAATTATAGATTGCATTTTGATTGTGAATTATAGATTTATGGAGGCCAGAATAGATTATGAATCTGTAGAGTGTTTGAGAAGTATGTGCATAATAAATTATGCAATAGAGTTGTGTTTGTAAGTAATCATCAACATAGATAATGACGAGGTTCTTTTTTTTTTTACCCATAATACAAAATTAGAATGCAAAGACTGTTTGGATTTCTTATTTTCAACTTTTCATTCTTACATTTTTGGCTTTTGGCCGTTTGGCTAGAAATTGCAAAATTCATTATGTGGGAATGTCTTTTGGTTTGTGACATTAGACAGGAGAAGCCAAAAGTAGGGTGGGGGAACTTTTTGACTTCTCATTTTTCACTTTTCCCATTTACGTTAACAAAAAGACCTACAAAATGCATTCTGCACATATCTTCCAAACACTTTACCAAATTCAAAATACATTCTCACCAAAAAGCCAAAAAATTAAAGAAAGTGGAACTCCAAACATGAACCAAGTCATTAATCACGTGATGGATGCATCTGCTTTCTTCTAATTAGTGTTAACACCAAGTACCAAAGTCCTAACATTTAACAAATTGTTCTTAGAAATTGACTTATTCTCAAACTGACTTAAAAAATTGACTTATTACGCTTTACGAGATAAGCCATTCTCTCACAATATATCAACTCAAAAAACCAATTTAAGAGAATTCCTGACTTAAGTAAGTTTTTGGAACAAAATACGTAATATGTATAGGAAGAATGCCCGGCAAAAAGAAAAATTCTCAATAAGAAGATAGTATAGATGTGGTACATAGCATAACGAAAGCACATATTAAAAGCTAGCATAGTTCCTTGTCTCTTTTTCATGTTTTCTAAATGTATATACGTAAGGTGTTTTTTTTTTTCTTTCCGAAAGGGGAATGGGAAAGGGAGGGAGAAGTGGGGTTAAACCATCACAGACTGGCTAAAGGAGGCGTCCCAAACAGATTGGCATCCCACCGATAGAAAATCATATGCCACTTCCGAACCACGACGAGCTGGCAAGATACCAACTGAGAAGAAAAAGAGAAAACATCAAAGAGGACATTCCCTCCTAATGAACACTATACTTTCAGCTAGAAGACCAATAAAATTAGTCATACAGAACCATTTCCACCTACAACAAAACCATCCCAAAACAGAGAGTAAAGTGCAGCAGAAATCCAGCAAAGAAAACTGCAGCAAACAAACCCATGTCCAGAACAGAGAGGAAAACTGCAGCAGAAGTCAAGCCATGTTCTGCACCTTTGCAATTCTAGAGAGCAAAGAGCACCAAAATGGGATGCCCGTATGATGATACCAATCATATTTTCACCTACTGCTTCCACAAATATATCCCATACACAAAGAAGCTGAAATGCAGTAGAACCAGTACCATTTTGACTGTAAACCTTAGATGATAGTGGAGGTGCTTTTCAGAGATGTCCAAAATTTAAATGGCTTCAAGAATGCTTTGAAGTCTGTAAATGTAGTCTTCACGGAGTACTTGTCGCCACCACCTCCATCTTTAGCTTTGACCCAAAGAGCAACTCAGGTTTTTATAAGTTCAATGGTCTCATCCCCATCAGGAGCTTTAGTTCAAAAGCGAGTGCATTCCTCAAGTTCCAGACAGTCCACATGATTGCCAAAGGGATGCACTCCCTGATAATTCTTTTCCAGTCTTCAAACTCCAATTATTCCACCAGATGAGTAAGTCTACCACTGTTTTTGGTGTGACCCATTGAACACCCCACCACAATAAAATTTTCGCCCATACTCCCCAGACTACATCACAATGCAGTAAAAGGAGATCCATTGTTTCCAGATTTGTACTACAGAATTTACAGTTATCACCATCAGCATTTTGAATGAATCAATCTTGAGTAGGTATTCAGAGGTTTTGATTCTTCCAAGGTGCACAAGCCATCCAAAGCATTGCACACGATAAGGTGCAATATTCCTCCGGACTAGATCATATGCTGCATCAGTTAGGATTGCTTGAGGTCTAGCAAGCTCACAGATTGATTTTACTGTGAAAGTATTTGAGCTGCAGAGTAGAACATCCTTTGCTCCACTGTTGACTATCACTCCTGAATCATCCAAGAATTGGTAAAGTTCAGCCAATACTTCTTCTTCCCAATCATACGGTCTCCTGAATTGTAAGTCCCAGTGATTCTGTTCAACTCTTCTAGCCATTACTTGACTTAACAATTCATCTTTTTGGCTAACCACCCTAAATATTGAAGGAAAAGCTTCAGCTAGACAAGGGTTTCCAATCCATGAGTCCTTCCAGAATGCAATTGTGCTCCCATCGCCAACCTTTATCCTAACATTGTAAGGACCAAATTTCGGAGTCGTCTTGTTTTTGGCAATTCCATATGACAAAACACATATTTATATCGAGCTGTAATTTTCTAAGTAGGAGTCTGTATAGGATTAGAGTGGAAGAAATCTCTTTATAATGTAACTTGAGAGTTAGTAGTTTAGTCGGTTGTCGCCTGATCAATATAGTGCATTCGGAATGGGAAGATCAATCTTGCGATCAATCGATTTCTCAATTGGGTACCTCTGATTTAGCACAGGCCGTGGTTTCAGTTTCAGAGCACATAGATTGATTGTGGGATCAATCGGCAATTTAATTAGGCAGCTCCAAAAAATTGGATCTCCAGTGGACCGATCAATCGGCTTATGGATGCGATTGATCGGAATGTCATTTATTATAAAAACGGATCATTCTTTTCATCTAGGGCGTGTCGGCTGAAAAAGAATATTAGAGCCGCTTGTTTTCAAAGCCACAAAACCCTAGAGTATCGAGAGTGAATCTTGAAGCACAAAATCGATGGAACTTTAATCAAAGCTTCAAGAGGTTTCTACATCAATCATCAATAGTTAAGTTCAAGTTGTTTTCCGGTGGATTTCCAGAAGAACTTTTGGAAGGCTCGAGGATTCGAGGCAGTGACAATCAAATACTGGGTGTGGTGAACGAGGAGTCGGCAACCGATCTTAGGTCAATTGCAAGGAGTCTCAATTGTGAGTAAGGTCGTTTTGTAACAACACAATGGTTTTTATAGTGTTTGATTCCTTCCCGTGATTTTTGCCCATTTAGGGTTTTTCCACGTATATGCTCGTGTTCATCAAATTATTTGCTTTCTGGTTGCGATTGGGTCATATTTTGACTAATGTTATTTTATTTATTGAGATAAATAAAAAAACCTAGCAAATTATTAAACCTAGGCGATCTAGGATTTTTCAAACATTTTCAAAGTACAAAGAATGCATGTGGGGGTTTCTATCTTGTACTGACATAATATCTTTCCCAATGGTGGATGCTTTCCTATAAATTTCAAGCTTTGGAAACCAGTTACTCTCCCCCATCTTGTATTTGGCTTTTATCACATTTCTTCATAAAGCTTCTTTTTCTATCCCAAACCTCCGCCACCATTTGATCAGAAGAGCTTCATTCATTGCTTTTATGCTTCTTATGCCAAGCCCCCAACATTCTCTTTTTTGTGTGACCTTTGCCCATGCCACCATATGTAATTTCTTTTTCAAGTCAGATCCACCCCATAAGATTTTGGCTTGGATGGATTCAATGGTTTTGACCACACCTTCCGGCATCTTAGAGAGGGACATATAGAAAATAGGCAAGCTGCAAAGTACAGATTTTGATCAATACAACTTTACCTCCAAATGACAGATATCTTCTCTTCTATGAAGCAAGTCTGGCTCTGATTCTATCAATGATAGGTTTCCAAGTGGTTTTTAATTTAGGGCTGACCCCTATGGCATTCCCAGATACTTGAGAGGTAATTTTTGAGCTTGACAATTGAAGACATGAGCAAAGTTTTGTAGTTCCAAATCAGCTAACGCCTACCCCACAAAGAATAGTTTTATGGTAAAACATCTTCAACCCAGACATCTCTTCGAATTCATATAGCAAGTTCTTCACTGCTTGGTCTTCTTCTGATGCAGGACAAAATATACACCCCTATCACTTATGGAAACATTATTTTTGTAACAATTTTATTTACGAGTATTCTTAGAAGATTTTATTTGTGCTGCCTGTTTTGCACATTCCTAGTTTAATTTTGGTTAGATTTTATTTTATTTCCTTTTAGCAAATAGTCTAGGTTTCCAAGTAATGCTTTGCTTGGTCACCACTCTAAGCAATTTCCTTTTGACTAGGACTTCTACTAGTATAAATAAGGATGTAGCCTATGGGCAAAAAAAACTTTTAATCAATTATAAATCAGAGTTATTCTCTTTCTCTTGTGGATTCAAGAACACTCGTGGATTCGAGGCCTATTATCGTTTGAACTAGTACGCAACTAGTTTCTCGTGAATTCCGCTGCGTCAAGTGGTATCAGAGCGGGTTTTTCCTGGCTCGATGTCACGAAACAAAGTAGATGACACACCCTTTTGACGTTGCTCAAAGGTTTGCTGATCCGAGGAAGATGGTAGAAGAACAACAGACAAGTATCATGACGAAAATTCGTGAATCGCTGCGGCTGGTGACTTTTCACCTCGACCAAAGACCAGGGAGGGTTGTAGAGAATCACGCAGAGGGAGTTACCCAACGCCGTCCTCTTAACCAGGTTCGGGAACGCGCGGTGGGATTCGCCCAACGCCAACCCGATAACCAGATTGTAGTTGGGAGACGCCCAACTAATCGTGTGGATAACGAAGAAGAATCAAAACTTGAAGTTGAAAAGGAACTAGAAGAAAAAGGGGAGCGAGTATATTGTGTGGTGCAAAGGGTTCTGTTTGCACCAAAATCAGAGGATAACAACCAGCGGCACGACATCTTTCGTTGTTCGATCAACAAGAAAGTTTGTGATCTGATTGTGGACAATGGAAGTTGTGAGAACTTTGTGGCGAGGAGGCTAGTGGACCATCTGAAGTTGCCGACAGAACCCCATCCTTCACCTTACAACATTGGATGGGTAAAGAAAGGCCCTATAGCGAAGGTAAGGTAATCAAGTCAGAAAATTCCTCTTTCAATTGGAAAATTTTATAAGGTCGATGTTATATGTGATGTTATCGAGATGGATGTTAGTCATGTCTTGTTAGGCGAGACTGGCGTTTGATGTTGATGTGGTATATAGGGTCGTGACAACACCTACTCTTTCATTTGGGAGGGCCGTAAGGTTGTTATGATTCCTTTCAGCCAAAGGGTGCCTGTCAAACCTAAAATAGAGCAGCCATCGTTTCTAACTGATGCTAGTTCAAAAGCTGAGTTTGCGACAGATTTTAAGGAGTTTGAACAAATAAACGAGGCTGTGATTTCAGTGCCTACTGAGATACAACCGTTGTTGGAGGAGTTTGACGAGCAAGTTACTGTTGATGTGTCTAACGAGCTCCCTCCAATGATGGATATTCAACATCAAATTGATTTGGTGCACGGGGAAATTTTGCCCAATTTACCACAAAGATTGTACGAGTCCGAAGGAGAATGAAACTCGAGGGAGAAACAGAAATTGTTATTGTCGTTGGTAATCAAGTTGTTGAGGACCAAGACAAATTTTCTCAAAAGGTGATTGATGCTGCCACCTTATGTGATGGCTGTATGGTCAAGTCGACCTTTCTAAATGGCTCGATCATTGAGGTGTCAACTAATGCCAAACTGGTACAAAATCAAGAGAATTCGCAAAGTCAAGTTGACTTTGTTGATTTTCTTGGAGTGCAACAATATGATTGGATTCCCAATATTTATCTATTGGATCTTATCAATCAATTGAAACATGCTGAGAAGATATCATTGGAAGTAATTTTTTGTGTGGAACTTTTTTGGAAGGAAATCAAGCGATTGAAGTACTCAAAGTATTTATTTATTTGGCATGGAAGATGGCAGGTTCCTAACGAGAACTCGAGGACGAGTTCTTTTGAAGAAAAGGAGAATGATGCAGGACAAAATATACACCCCTATCACTTATGGAAACATTATTTTTGTAACAATTTTATTTACGAGTATTCTTAGAAGATTTTATTTGTGCTGCCTGTTTTGCACATTCCTAGTTTAATTTTGGTTAGATTTTATTTTATTTCCTTTTAGCAAATAGTCTAGGTTTCCAAGTAATGCTTTGCTTGGTCACCACTCTAAGCAATTTCCTTTTGACTAGGACTTCTACTAGTATAAATAAGGATGTAGCCTATGGGCAAAAAAAACTTTTAATCAATTATAAATCAGAGTTATTCTCTTTCTCTTGTGGATTCAAGAACACTCGTGGATTCGAGGCCTATTATCGTTTGAACTAGTACGCAACTAGTTTCTCGTGAATTTAGCAAACACTTGTAATAACATCTCCTTATTTATACTAGTAGAAGTCCTAGTCAAAAGGAAATTGCTTAGAGTGGTGACCAAGCAAAGCATTACTTGGAAACCTAGACTATTTGCTAAAAGGAAATAAAATAAAATCTAACCAAAATTAAACTAGGAATGTGCAAAACAGGCAGCACAAATAAAATCTTCTAAGAATACTCGTAAATAAAATTGTTACAAAAATAATGTTTCCATAAGTGATAGGGGTGTATATTTTGTCCTGCATCATCTTCCAACTTTGCCTTGCAGAAAACATGTAAAAATTTTGAGTTTGGATTTGGTTAATGCATGTTTCTTCAAATATGTATGACCAATAAAGCATAGGCGGCTCCACCATTTAATAAGGGTGATCAATTGAACACCCTCAAGAAATTTTTTTGTTTATAAATACATGTAAAAATTTTAGTTTTAGTTTAATATAGCCATTGTTGAACACCCTATTAACAAATATTTTGAACACCCTACTAAAAAATATTTGAACACCTAGCTCAACAAATCAACCCACAAATCAATTTTATGTAAACAACCAACTAAAGTATAAAGTATTCTCGTAGATGGTCAATGCACACTATAAAGCCTTTTATATTTTATATTATATGTGATAAATTTATATCGTGTTTTGTTTGAATATCTATACTATGAACACTCACCAATCCTGGTAATTCACAATAGTATCCTTAATACACCAATTCAAAATAAAGTGCACACTCTTTACGACAAAAATTAGGAAAATCAAGAAAAAAAATCTATTGTATTGATATCGTCCTATGACTTCTCTCTGAGCAACAATCAACTCTATATATAAAAAAGTAAATATCCGTGCGAACCTATTCAGCACACAAAATTCTACAATAACTATATATTAGTGTATTTATCCCCCGATTTAAATTTTACTTGACCCAATAACATAGAATTCGCCAAGAAAAATTGTGATATCTTATGTATTTTCATATCATTTGGCCTCATTATTCTCATTAATTCATGCATGAAATTTTTTGTACGTATATAGGAGTACTAGTTAGTAGAGGTAGTAGAGAAGGTAAATGTTAAACACCATGTCAAAAGTTTTGTATGTATATAGGAGTACTAATTACTTGGCCTTTTAGCCAATTGTCTGGTTTTTATTTCCAATTTATGACATTTACAGTCCTTTAACTCTAAAACTTAATTTCCTAATTTTTTTTGGGACATTAATGACGGTATATATGGGACTCGAATTAGAAATGAAATAGAGATAATTGACTTAATTACTTTCCTTGAATATACAATGTTTTGTTAATTACAGTGTATGTTTATCATGTTTTGCCAGTGATGCAGTTCAATTCCGATACTTTTTATCTTTCATTGTGATAAATTACAAATCACACAAACAATAAATTAATATTTTGATGAATTCATCATATTCACATAAATAGGTTTTGTTGTGTCCATTCATTTACGTGAACAAGATATTGTATGATAAATTGGTAGTAAGATATGAAAAATGTCTATTAATTGTTAGTGTTTGACATATTGGATTTACAATGGTGAAATTTTATGGAGACCCCCCTCATCTATACCTGTTTTCCACGAAGACCTCCTAACGTTTAAAACCACCCAAGCAGGCTCCCGCATCGACATGAAATGAAAAAATGGCTAACTTTTTTAACAGAATGAGAGAAAATGATGATTTTATCCCTTTAAAATCGGCCAAACTGACCCACTCATCTATAAAAATCATCCATATTGTCTAACAAAAAAAAAAAAATTGGTTCAATTTTTAAAAAAATTTGGGCAAATAAAATTCATAATATATTCCTTGATCAAAATAAAATTCATTAATACTTTAGCATATGTTTGGATGAGAGGAATTAGAAGATTAGAGGTGAAAACTCAACTGAAAAGTTTGCTTTGATTTATAGACGATTGATGTTAATACTGTGTTTGGTTGCTCATAAAAGGTTTGAAAATTATTACTCCCTCCGTCCCAATTTGATAGTCCATTATGAAATTAAGTGCAATTTTCAAAATAAAAAATAATGTATGTACGAAAAAAAAAATTCATCAATCTGATCTTGTTTGATAGATTTCGTTAAGAACTTTTATACGGTGCAAAAAAAATTTAAAATTATTTTGATAAATACATTCTTTTTTAGCTTGAAAATTGCATGTAGTTTCGTAGTGGACTATCAATTTGGGACGAAGGGTGTATTTTTTGTTGGGGATTGGAGAAATAAAGAACTTGGCTTGATTTGGCTTAGCCTAGACGGAGGGAGGAGAGAGAGATGAGATGGGGGTTTCAAAACAATGATAATTTAATTTAAGTATGTGTGTAAGTATTGAACAATAAGGGTAATTGTGTCCAATCCGTAACATATTTCCTTGATATTTGACAGCAATGTAACAGAAAGGGTCAAGCTGTGTGTATGTATTGAACAACAAGGGTATTTTCTTCCAATGTGATTAAAACGTGTTTTAAAAAATCCCCGCGAGAAATCAACCAAAAAAAAAAAAATACAGGGAAAGGCTTGATTTGAGTCGGATCGTCGAGATTTGATCCGGAACTATGAGATCCGTATGGGTCCAGATTTTAGTGGTCAGGACGGAAAGCTCACCTAAGGGATCCCCATCCTACCTTTCGTGCGGACTTCACGTCTTCGGATCAAATTTCGACGATCCGAAACCATTCAATGTGTTTAAAACGTGTTTTTAACGGTCATTGCGAGGATTCATAAAAAAAAGGACCCGGAAAGACTTGATCTGAGCAGTTTTCGATAAAAAATAGTATCGAAAATTGCTCGAATCAAGCCCTTTCGTGTATTTTTTTATTTTTTATTTTTTATGAATCATCGCGAGAATCCTTAAAAATACGTTTTAAACACATTGAACGGTTTGGATCGTCGCAATTCGATCCGAAAACGTCTGCACTGAAGCAAAAATGGGGATCCCTTAGGTGAAGCTCACTGTATACGTACATACGTACATACATACATTCATACATACATACATACATACATACATACGTATAAATTGAAAATTGTCCCATATCATTCTATTCATCATAAAACAAACTAACCCCTTAGCAAAATACTTTCCATTGTGAAGTACCAAAATGTAATTACGGGGGCCTAAATCATAGTTGTCGAGTTTTATGGGGATAGATGTGTAATCCTATAAATTTATGAGGTCTAGGAGAAGATATATATAATATATAGAGTTTTTTTCGTTATATCCCTGAAACCATGCATTGTTTTTCTACTTCGTCCTCAAACTATCAAACTTCTATCAGAAACATATATGTGCCCACAGATTGCTCTATGGGGCCCACTTTGGGGTCCCGCATGAACAATCCAAAGTCGTTCATTACTTTAAAATATGTTTTCAATAGGCCCATTCGAAAAATTAGCTTAATCGAATAACTCTAAGAGTTTGATCCAATCTTTCAATTTTTGATAGCTCTAAACAGTTAATCAAAAATAGAAATGTAAGATCAAACATTTAAATTTATCCAATTTTGCTCTTCATTTTTACGAAACACTCGAAAATATATTTTAAAATTAATAAACGAATTGGATTGTTCATGTGCGATCCCAAAGTGGACCCCACTTTTGCAATTTGTGTGCACCACACGACCATTTTCCGTTATGGATCCCAAAGTGGACCCCACGTTTGCAATTTGTGCGCACCACACGACCATTTTCCGTTAGGGTTTCTACCAGAAGTTTGAAATGGACTTACTTAGAGCATCCTTATCAGGAGCACCAAATTTTACACCAAATTTAACTTCAAAAACACCTTTTACAATTTAGCAAACCACTTTTACAAAAGTTCACAGAATCAGACTCTCTATTCTAACTTTACTGCATTAAACTATTCTTTCTTTCTACTCCTACTCCCCAAAAGTAATATTAAAAAAATGAACAGTGCGTGAATAGTGCATTAACAGTGTGTGAATAGTGCCCTGATGAGTGAACAGTGTCGCACCAAATTTGGTGCGGCACTGTAGCAAAGTTAGTAGCTTAACCAATTTGATCAACCATTTGGTGAGCCTGATTTTGGGGGTTTGGCTCTCTACTTTAACTCAAACTCAAAAGTTAAAGTAGAGAGCCACATAAGGATGCTCTTAGAGCATCAATATCAGCATCTCTACTTTAACTTCAAACTCTTCCAAAATCTCAAAATCAGCTTCACCACAAGAACTCACCAATTTAAAGATTTCTTAACTTTGCTACAATAACTTAACAAATTTGGTGACCTACTATTCACTCACCAAAAGAGGAGGAGGGAGGGAAGAGTAAAAGTTTGAATATAGAGTCTGATTCTGTGAGTTTTTGATAAAGTGACTTGCTAAAGTTTGAATAGAGAGTCTGATTTATTGAATTTTTTGAAAAGTGACTTGCTAAATTATAAAAGGTGTTTTTGAGGTTAAATTTGGTGCTTTTTTTGTTGTGCCAAATAAGGATGCCCTTGGGGTGTGTTCCGCTAAGAGTGTTTTTAAAATAAACTGATTTTCACTATTTTTTTATGTGATTAACTAATTGATTTTATGGGATTCCCATTTTATCAAATGTGAAACAAGTGTTATAGTTTGAGAGCAAAGTAGAAAATTAGGGCTCGTTTGGATGCCGTTTATGGGGGAGGGATGAAGCAATCGGGGGGGATAAGGGGGTGATTTGATGTTTAGCCCATGCTTTGGATGCAAAATACACACCCCGACTAAATAGCCGCTGGCTAAATAATCTGGAAGAACCCGGACTAAATAAGAGTGGTCGAATGACATCCCTATCCCCACAGCTCTGCAATACCGGTCGAATCCAGCAAGTTCCGGCCTACTCCGGTCAGTAATCCGGCGACAAAAACAAATACTAAATGAAGGATGAAAAAAGGAGAGAAAGTAGAACGAAGAAGAGAGAAGAGTTCAGATGAAAACTTGCCCGTCGGAGAGTTTTGATATTTTGTTGCGTCGCCGATTGGGGAGCTCGGTTCACTATTCATGCTGCTGCAGGTTTTTCTTCCAAGAAGAAGAGCATTTTGAGAATAGGAAATGGCTTTTTGGACTGGGATAAAGAGATAAAGTAGGGCTGGTTTTGTTTTTTTTCCCTTTTCGTTATTTACAATGAAGTGGAGTGGAGAGCATTTATTCAGTGTGCATGAGTCCAAGAAGAATTAAAACAATTAATTGACAAATAACTTAATTGTTGACAATTAATTGTTGACAAATACTAACTTTTATTCCATGTGGGCAGTGTACATAAAAACATACTCCTTCCGTCCCATTTTAAATATCCACCTTTTTATTTTGGGATGTCCCAAAATAAATGTCCACTTTCCATAAATAACCATCAAAACATACCAAACTTTCAATTCTACCCCTAAAAAGTACTCATTGATTTGACAGTTTTTGATATTCATATCATTCTTAAATTGATAGTATCTTTCAACATATAATATTTTTCATGATTTTGAAAATTTTGTATAATAGAATTAATTGAAATCTATCAAACAAGATCCATATGACATATTTTTTGAGATCCATATTGAAAGATATAAACAATTTAAATACATTTAATTGACTCACAGTTTTTAAAGTTACTTTTGGAAATTTAAAGCAAAAAATTGAACTTCTTAAAAGCTCGATTTTCCGTAGAGGACATTTAAATTGGGACGGAGGGAGTATAACTTAATTGTTGACAAATATAGCAAAACAATTAATTTTTATATTTTTATAGTTATTTTAAGGGAATTGATAATCGCACTCCAAAAATTGATGGAGGGGCTCCAAGTTACAGTGGTTTTCCAAAACTACCCTTTTGCAAGTTCTATAATTTACTTCAGGCACTCCAAAAAAATTTTACTCTTCTCCTTTTCCTCCTCTGTTAACGAGGAGTTTTTCAGTGCCGAGCAGACACCATACTACGTGGTGCCCGAGCGCACATTTTTGCAAGTTCTATAATTGCGCGCATAATTTTTTTATTTTTTTTCATTGCTAAAAAAATTGAAAATTTTTGTACGAAATAATTTAGACCCAACAAGCCAGCAATGTAAAATACTTTCGTATAAATTTTTTTAAATTTTTTCGAATCAAATTAAAAATCTCCTTGGTAGTTTATTTTGGTGCAAAAGAAAATAAAAAATTATGCGCGAATTTACTTTATTTTTTGATCCGAAGGATAGTACAAAGCCAACTCAATAAACCAACAATGTAAAATACTTTCGTATATAATTTTTAAAATTTTTGCAAATCAAAAGAAACATCTCTACTAGAATTTTAATTTGGTGCAAACAAAAATAAAAAAATTATACGTGGAAATACTTTATTTTTTTTATCCAAAGGATATTGCAAAACCAAAAAAAAAAAAAAGAGTGACAATTGCCTTGAGTTAACAATGCCATTAATAGAGTTGGTGGGTTTAATGGAGGGGAAATATGAGCGACATGGCAGCACTAAGGGCGTGAGACAGAGGTGTTAGACAGACAGCTTTAGACAGAGGATCCGCTGCCAACGGAGAGAGGTTTTGGTTCATATTTCCGTTAGGAGTGCCTCAAGTAAATGAGGAGATAATTTTGGGTGGAGTACCTCCAATAACTTTTATATTTTGAAAAAGGTAGTTTTGTAACTTCATTAAATTTTGGAGTGTTTGCATAAAAAAAGGGAGCCCCAAAATCAGCTCCCTTATTTTAAATGCATAATCTAATATGGGCATTGACAAGGGCAATATAGTCAATTTGATTGTTTTTATATCATCTATCCTCCTTATCACTCCTTTTTAATCCCTCATCAAAACCTTGGACTATTTAATCCCCCTACTTAACTGTCATATCAACGTGGACCCACCCTTCTTATTTAATCACCCCTACTATTTTATACACTCTTGCTATTTAATCCATTCAAACTAATACGTTATCCAAACAGCCCGTTAGTGTATAGTTTGGGGGATATAAATGAAAAAAAAAAAAAACTCTAATGTACTCCATATTGTATTTGTCACTCCAATACGTCACCCCCAAATCAGTACTGTATATCAGATCCTCCACCACCAAAACTTTAGATCGAAGAACCTCAATTGCTCCGGCGCCGCTGGCTCCCGCGAATGAGAAATCGAGCTGGCGCTGAAAATCAGTTCCATTCAGGTACCTCTCTATCTCTCTCTATCACGATTTCGATCTGCGTTTCTCTCTCTCTCTCTCTCTCTCTCTCTCTCTCTCAGAAGCGATCTGCGAAATTTCGTGTGATCATCGTATTCAGAAGCGTCTGATCATCGTGTTCAGAAGTGATCTGCAAAATTTCGGACGACAATTCACCTACCGCCATCTCGGCCGGTACTTTCGAAATTCCCGGTATCGGGATGACTTTGAAGTGTTGGGTACTTTTTTTTGCCAATCCGGTACATACCGGCCGGTATGGAACGCAATTCAAAACCCTACTCCAAATCTCAAATCCTAATTTTCTAGGCTTTTATATTTTTTACTTATAAAAATTTAGATATAGAAAGAGAAACGCGAGGGAGGGGAGGAGAGGGAGAAACGTGGGTAGGAGGAAGAGATAACGTGGGAGGGGGTGTGAATATGGAGAGTGACATTTTAGGGATATGGGAATTAAGCTTTATTCGATAATTTTAAGTTTTGGTTGTTTGCTTTGTTTATTTATATATTTCACAGTTGCAAATTATTTTGGTCTTGTTCGTTTAGTAGTTTTAGTTTAGTTTAGTTTTGGAGATATGGGTACTGAGTGGAGAAAGATAGAGAGATAAATGAAGATAATGATTATAAAACAAAACTAAAACAAAACTAAAACTGTGAAACGAACAAGGCCTTTGTATTTAGTTTATTCACAATTAAAAATTTTATTTCATTGCAGTAGATATATGTCTTCCCGTGAATAAAATGATAATAACGCTAGCGTGCACCGAAGACCGGACCCAAAGAAAAACTAAACTATCTTTTTTATCAACTAGCGTTTTGCCCATTCGATACACGAGGCCGGAAAACTGCTAATTTCGGTCCCTTTTTTTTAATTTTTTTAATTTTATCTTGGCATCAAATGGACACAATGCTAGTTTCCTTTTGGAAACATAAACTGGTACACGACCAACTGAATTAGAAGCCGTACTCAGTCTCTCCACTACTTACCCACCATTATTTTGGTGAATTTTATGGTTCATTTTGGAATTTCCCCCTACATTTTGGAAGTTGTGTTGAGTGATCTGATTGTGGATATATAAGAGCATCCTCATCAGGCTACTCAAACATCCTCCTACAACAAAATAGGGAGGAAAACCTAAAAAATGGCTCTTTATCAGCCTCCATAACTCCTCAACAAACTATTTTTTGCTACAGTGTCTCCCTAAAGATAGGAATGCACCATTCGCTCCTCACTATTATTATATTATATTTCTCTACGCCATTTCATCATTCTCTTGAGGCATTTCTCATCTCATTTTTATGTTATTTTTATTTATCACAAAAACACTTGTCTATGAACAAAAAAAATAACAGGCGCGCAAATATTAGAATTAAAACATGAAACATTTTAAAATTGCAACCACACATGAAATTTAAATGATCGCAATATGAGATTTTTTTTTCTATTCCACGTTTTTGGACAAAGTAGCGAGGAATAATTTTTTTTTTTTTGTAAAGTAATAATTTTTTTTTGGAAGTAGTTACCAAAACCACGTAACTAAGAGGGACTAGAATGCATCATCAATGGAAAGCCTATTTAATAATGTCCAACCTATCATCCATTTACATATCCAAAGAAGTATAAATTCCAATTCTACCCCTTAGAGCTGTGCAAATGTCATATAATAACCATTATTGACTATTACTAGAATGCCAAAAAGTAGTTTGAGCACAACCTTTCTACAATCGACATGCACCTACGCACCCACTGAAGCCTCAAGTCCACAGGAATGGTAACATATCGCTCTATTCTTCATGTCCCAAAGGTGAAACATTTTCATAAGCCAAAACTCTTATGGATGACCAATACATAATTATCATGCTTTCCATGGATATCCTCAAAATACATTTCAAACAAATTATTCATAGCCTTTACATATTCTCCAAAGATTCCATAGCAATTGTAACACAGGTTTACCATGCACATCCCTCTCCGATTCACATTGCATCACCAAGCGTCCCCATTGCGGATAAGCTAGACATTTTATGCGTTATCCCACAACATATCACAAACACACCTTGCTAGTCTTTTAGCACTGTCCCCTCGCAAGCTGGGACATAGGGGATGCCATTAATAGATAAGCAAACAAATTCACCTTTCATTTAATATCCATGGAGTAATGCCATATGGCAAAACTTGTCATAAAGCATACCTCTTCTACTTGGATGTAAAAACATGAATGAAACCATGTAAAGTATGTATTAATATCATTCACCTTGATCCACGCAATCACTCGGATCTCCTATAACGAATGAACGATGACATTATGATTACGAGATACCAAATGAGTGCAAACATGCCTAAGATGATTCCCTAGAAGTGTGTGAAATCAGACGTGAAGTTTGGAATGAAATAGTAAAAATGGCTAAGTGGTACCGGTACTGCCAAAACCTGTACCGGTACTAAATGATCAGTATGCTCATTTTTGTTTCTAGTAACGGTACTGCAAAACTCCAGTACCCGTACCAGCTGGGAAAATTCTGGAAATTTGATGTTCAATCCCCCTTCGATTCCCAGCTTGTTCACAATTCAAACCACTTCCAATGCAACCAAAATTTGGGCAATTCATACCCACACCCTCGTATATCAGAAGTTAGTCCCAACGTGGTCAATTTATGCCTAAGAACACGTAATTTATGCATGAATTACAACCCCAACTAGGGATTTATGGTTTCTAGGTGGGATTCTTGGGTTTAACCAAAACCCAAATACAAATTCATCTTCTAAGCCTTAGTCAGTGAAATTACACGAAGAACTTAAAGCCTAGCATGAAAGATGCAAAACTCATGACTTAAAACATACACCTATACTTATTCAAGCTTCAATCCCACTCAATAAGCCACATAATTAGCTATAACCCAACATGTACCTAAAATAAACATAATTAAGAGTTGGGGGTATTACACCCTTCCCCACTTATAGAAGTTTGATCCCCGAACTTATCTTACCTTAGATGTGTGAGGAATACAAGAATCCGTGTAGTATATCACATATCTTCCCCACTTAAAGAAGTGTAGTGCACCACAACTTTACTAACAGTCTATCGTTAAGGATCTTTTTTTCTTTTCAGTCAACAATTTCAACTAGTATCTCCAAGATATTTTTTGAAATATGACTCTCAAAATGGCTGTGTAATAGATCTTACGAGTGAAGTCTAACTCAGACACGCGAGGAACATTGCAGATTTAACGACTCCGGTAACAAAATTATTGGACAATTAACTCTTCCTACTTTCCTATACTTCCAAAGGGTGCTATACCAATACTAGCCTGAGTGTTATGATGGTATGAAGACTTGACATCAAGATAAATAACTCCACTAACCTCCTTCGAAGTTTAAGATAAAACCTAATGCATATTCCCCAAACTATAAGTCACCCATCTAGATTGCCTTTTGGTTGAAGGATGGAAATGTTGTGCTAAACCACAATTTGGTACTCATAATCTTCTGCAAAATACACAAAAATTTCAAAACAACATAGAACTGCTCTTGAACAATAGCAACAAAAGTTCCTAAAAGTCAATTGAACCGATACACTATAATATGCAATACAAGTCATGTGATTAATTGATTCAACTATTCAAGAAAAAATTGTTTTTTTCTTTTTGGTTGGCAATGAATGGGTTAGATAAATTCTATCACAATCAAATAAAGTTTAATTAACAAAACTATCTTACCTGATTCTATCACAATTTGAAATGTAATTCCTTAAACTCCCTTCGAAAATAATTAACAAAACTATCTTACTTGATTGTTTCATGCACACCAATCAATTAGACAGTATGATTAAAATATATGTAAGTATTTTCTTTTTCCTTTTCCCAATTGATAAGTTATAAGAATTCACTTCCTAACAAGGGGTCGGAATTATTGACAAGTAGAAACGTCCTAAACTTGTTATTGGTACTCACTCTACTGCATCAGTGTCTATATTAGCTCGGTCACAACACAATATTCATGAGTCATATCTTGGATCGCTATCTTTACATATCCACCTTATAACTATAACCATTAGTGAAGATAGTTCAGTCTTATATGCGGTCAAAACAAACAAGAATCACAAATAATGATGCCTCACATTAAGACAACATACAATTGGGTATTCTCTTATTCCCCCATTTATTTAACCTACATATATTATATATCCTCCCGTACACGGTACGTCAAATTACCCCAATAAAGAATCCACAATCAATGACGTCCCATTATTGTATCCTTCAATAATCCCGAATTTTCCTTTCCTTCTGTCTATATAACCTTGCATATATCATTTCATTCATCAAATAACAACAATAAGGAATCCTCAACAGATCTTTCCTACTGTCCTACTACGCTTACAAATGCCCGAACCTAATATCTTCCTAGATGATCTTGATTGCCCCAACACTACCTTAAATTCCTAATAATTCCCCTAGTTGTAATCATGCCGGCGACCAAGGATTCAACCTGCTAGAATTTATTATTCAATTCTTAGTCCCTCCATATGTATAACTAATCTGGAAAGCATTAAAGAGTTTTGATAGCTTATCAACTTAGCCATCAATTCTTATTCCGCAAACGTAGAGGGTTCACACGCAACACATATGGTTTCTTTAAAGCCAAACAACTATTCTTAGTAAAATATCCCAAGCAACAAATCCTAAGGTAACAATTTGGATCCTTCAGTTCTAAACCGTGATATTCCATAATATCTTAGATTAATGAATTTAACATCCATATAGCATCAACGATAACTCCTCCTATTCACTCAGTAGTAATTCCCATCAATTTCTCAAACAAACATGGTAACACATATTCATAATAGATACGTCCAACAACGTTAAATCATTAGGCATGCATACTCCTCCAAATCTTCCTTATAAAAATTGATAAGCTAACAAATATAGAAAATTTATTGCACTTGAGTTGTTTACTTCATTGTCAAAGAAATTAAATAGTATCTCGCTTATTAGTACTCCATCTAGCACTAAGGTCCGAAGAAATATCTTTTCCTCTTTGTATTCTTTCGCAAAAAGATTTTCACATCAGAACCCATTTTCCAAAGTATAAGATCAACAAATGAGTACCATTTTTTTTATAGCACTACATAATCCATCTTTATTGAGTTCTACAATAAAACACAAGTCTTCCCTTTTTATCTTTTCTAAGAGCTTCCATTCCAGATGTTCAATCATGAAGTTGCGGTGGCCAGTCGCACTTCAAACTGGATATCCAGAAGTAGATACTCAAAGCCAACACACTTTTGCCTTTATAAACCAATACTTTACCTAGTACGCACATGCTAGATGCACCATGAGGTAGAGTTTTACTATTCAACTTAACACAATAAATTCAACCCAATCGAACTGATCATCACACACACTACTCTCCTATTTTCATATGGAATATCCCCCTAAGTGGAAAATACATAAAAGTCGTACAGTTAAGGAAATCAAGTAATCCATTCACAAATTAAATGGAAACAAGGAAAATGTATTTAAGGAAAAAGCAATTCCCATCTAGCAGGTAGCTATAAAGATGAAGCATGGATGTATGCCTTAAATTAATCCTTTGTACATCTCTTGGAACTAAATATCAATCTAATCTTTCAATCTTTTCACCAAATATATGTCATATACTTAATTCACATAACAAGAGCTATTTTCTAAACCTATATCGTAGGCATACCATTATAAAGACTCTCCATACTACAATACTAAGAGAGACGGAGAGAGAGACATAATCACAAAGCGCGTGATTCTCTGATCATGCGAATTCATCGTATAGCTCTGAGGGGTACCTGTGAGTGTGGCCGTTTTAGGTGCCTAAATCAAATAAATTTGCCCTTCGACTAACCACAAAATTATTCCTGAGATTGACCATATCGGATACGGCATCGTTAAATTACCACGACTTACTCAAATAAATTTCTATGTATCTCAAAGAACCTCTCCCGAGCAATGTGGAACTCCACAGTTCCGGTCGGGACTTTGCTCTGCTACCAAAAGACCTCCGTCGCGAGCCTAACTACCACGTAGGCCTCAGTCACAACAGAGCGCCGATGAAACTATCACCAAGGCCATAGTATACAATTTACATCATATAATCATGTAATTAAGAGGGGCTAGAGTGGATCATCAACGAAAGTCTGTTTAATAATGTCCAACCTGTCATCAATTTACATATCCAAAGAAGTATAAATTCCAATTCTACCCCTTAAAGTTGTGCATATATGTCATATAATAACCATCACTGACTATCACTAGAATGCCAAAAAGTAGCATGTGCACAACCTTCCTACAATCGACATGCACCTACGCACCCACTTAACCCTCAACTCCGCAAGAAAGGTAACATATTGCTCTAGTCTTCATCTCCTCAAAGGTGAAACATTTTCATAAGCCAAAGCTCCTATGGATGACCAATACATAATTATCATGCTTTCCATGGATATCCTCAAAATACATTTCAAACAGATTATTCATTGCCTTTTCAAATTCTCAAAAGATTCCATAGCATTTGTAACTCAGATTTATAACGCATATCCCTCTCTGAGTCACATTGCATCACCAGGCATCCCCGGTGTGGATAAGCTAGACATCTTGCGCATTATCCCAGAACATATTACATACACACCTTGCTAGACTTTTAGCACTGTCCCTTAGCAAGCTCGGACGCAAATCAGAGCCCCGCCCTGGTCCAAGTGGTGGGTAGGATGTGCTCTGCCACCACGGACACCAGGGGAGGCTGCTGGGACTATGCAACGAGGACGTTGCATCTTTAAGGGGGGAAGATTGTAATACCCCAGGTTTGGGAGTAGATGGTGTTTAGTCCCACATTGGTCGTTTACATGAGTGATCTTGGGTATATAACAAACCATGTGGGCTACTACTAGTACCTTGGGCTTAAGCATTTTGGGCCATGTGGTGTGGCTTGTGGATCAAATCAAGGTACTGGGCTAGTGGTCTACATGGGGCGTTACAATTAATGGATAGGCAAACAAATTCACCTTGCATTTAATATCCATGGAGTACATAGAATATGGAAAAACTTGTCATAAAGCATACCTCTTGTACTTGGATGTAAAATATGTACGTAACCATGTAAATTATGTATTATAGTCACCTGGATCCAAGCAATCACTTGACCTCCTATAACAAATGAACGATGAAAATATGATTAGGAGATGCCAAATGAGTGCAAAAATGCCTAAGATGAAGCCCTGGAAGTGTGTGAAATCAAACGTGAAGTTTGGAACGAAATACTAAAAATGGCTTAGTGGTATCGGCACTGCCAAAACCTTAGTATCGGTACTAAAAAAACCTTAGTACTGGTACCAGTTGGGAAAATTCTGTAAATTTCAGGTTCGTCCCCCTTCGATTCCCACCTAGTTCACACCCCAAACCACTTCCAATGCAACCAAAATTTGGGCAATTCATACCCACACACCCATATATCATAAGTTAGTCCTAACATAGTCAATTTATGCCTAAGAACACGTAATTTATGCCAGAATTACAACCCCAACTAGGGATTTATGGTTTCTAGGTGGGATTCTTGGGTTCAACCAAAACCTAAATAAGAATTCATCTTCTAAGCCTTAATCAGTGAAATTACATGAAGAACTTAAAGCCTACCATGATAGATGCAAAATTCAAGACTTGAAATATACACATGTACATATTCAAGCTTCAATCCCACTCAATCAAGCTAAGACCCTTGTTTCCCCTTCTTCTTCTTCTCTGCCATCCCTCTCTCTCTCTCTCTCTCTCTCTCTCTCTCTCTCTCTCTGTTCAAACGGTGGAATAGATAGGATCAGAGGAATAACATAGAATCCCCCGCCTTACATGCTAATGGAAGATAATCCGGTGTAGGTGCATGCATGTACCACCGTGTTCATTTTATAATAACCAATGGTATAAAGCCACACACACAAAAACAATACACCACCTAATCACACTAATTAGTCCAATAAGCCACATAATTAGCTATAATCCAACACTTACGCAAATGATAAACATAATTAATAGTCGGGGGTAGTATAAAAGATTTATGGTTTTTCTTTATTTCCATTAAGTTTGCACCACTTCTCATCTCTTTTAGGTATCCAAATAAGTCCCAGAAACACTTGAACTTTACTTAGCATCAATTAAACACTTGGACTTTCAAAACGCCATTTGTAAGGCACTTGGCCCCATATTCCGTCCATACTGGGACGGAAATTGCTGATGTGTTCATTCTCTCTCCTAAAGTGGGCCCTTGGCACATGACATGGGGGCATGAGTGAGTTAATGTGTTGCACCCAATAATGTTCTCGAACCCTCTCCTTCCCTTTTCGACTAATACCTGAGAAATAACAAACGATTACACTTTGTAATAAAAAACCTAACTTCTGGAAGGTGTTAATCGCGACTGTGAAGAGCAAAAGAGTACGATCGACGAGGGAATCGAAGATGGTGTGGTGTTTGCGCGACCCTGGTGGTGGTTTTCCACCGTACGGTATGTTTTGTGCTCCCTTTCCTCCCTAAATGATTTGTTTTGCTTAATCAAAGCTGGTAATGCTTTGTTTTGTTTAATCAGCTGCATGAGAGAATGAAATGCATTATTTACTCATCTCATCTTCCCTCTGCTATTTTTTATTAGCCCCTTTCCATCTTCCCACTTGTTATGGACAAAACCCCCCCTTTATGCACATGTTTTTTTTATATATATATTTTTTGTGTTTTGGTGTTTGTAGATGTATTGATTTTGCATTTATTTATTGTTTGTATGCAGAAAAAAATTCTGGCCATTTCACTATAAAAATACATTATGGTGGTTCTTTTCGTGGTCCCTCTTATGTTGGTGGTGGTAGTTATAGGTTCATTGACTATTGCCATGAGGATGAGATGTCAATTATTGAATTGGCTAATATGGATATTGAAATGCGGCAGAGTTACTATAATGGGTTATTTCTTAGGATTAATGGTGAGGATAGGTTAATTAATGCAGACCTACAAGCAATGGAAGTGGCCAAACATGTGGATGGTAATGGAGTGGTGAAAGTGTACTTAAAATCCAGTTTGAATGATGATATACCAACTCAGGGTAGTCAAATTGGTGGTGGTGTTTAGTCTAAGTCCAGTCCCAAGTCTAACCCCAGTTGATGATCAGTTGTGGATAGTGAACTTGGTGTATCAACTTGGTGACATTTGCTTGTTTTTTACTGCATTTGGTGGGTCAATGAAACAGCAGTTGGTGGCCTATGGATTTTGCTTAGTGCATTTGCTGCATTTGGTTGTTTTTTACTGCATTTTGCTTACTGCATTTGCTGCATTTGGTTGTTTTTTACTGCATTTGTTGCTAGTGTATGACATGTGCAAAAGACAAGTCATTTTTCAGATAAAGAGGTTCCATTACATAAAACCATACCATTACAACCATCTTATCATTACACCATCTGAAACCATAACCAAAACTACCCATAAACCCACATAGTACCCTACCATTAAACCGAAAACAGAACATCAACACAAACCTATTTAAAACATAAATTTTCCAACTCCCACTACCACAATCATCACCCAAGTGCCAACCAACAACATCCTCATCTTCATCTCGGCAGCCTTCCATTCCTCCACTTCTTTCTGCAACCTGTTTGCCCTCCTTAGAAGCCCAGGTATGATCTGTGTAGACCTATGGCACATCAGAGAGTCCACCCAGTTGAACCCCTCCTTGCAGTCGTTGCTACAACTCACGAATCGTCGACCTGGATTGCTATTAGTCCACGGGGTTTGAACAATTCGTAATTTGCCACAGAGAATGCATACTTTGTCACCCTTGGGGCTGTCATCCATGTTTGTGTTCTGATTGTTGCAGTTCATGGTGGAGTGACGGAGAAGGGGGAAAAAGAATACTATAGTGGGTTGGAGAGTGTGAAGGAGAATGGGAGAGAAGGCAGGAGTGGATGTGGAAAATAATAGTAGGGTTTGGTCTTATAATGGAGGGAAGTTAAGGATTTTCCCTCCAAAATCGTAGGGATAGGGTTTTTAACAGGAGACAATGGCCACATCAGCAATTTCCGTCCTAATATGGACTGAATATGGGGCCAGATGCCTTAGAAAGGGCGTTTTGAAAGTCCAGGTGCTTAATTGATGCTAAGTAAAGTTCAGGTGTTTCTAGGACATTGAGTGTAAAGTTCAGGTGCCATTTTGCCCTCTTTTTTATTAGTGTTATGTACAATTTCCAGTAATCGCTTGTACAGTTTGAAAGATTAGTTTAACTTAAGGTTTGTGCATACTTTAGCTGCAAACTTCTTCAGATTGTGCCCCAACTACTTACTAAAGAAAAATGGAGCTGAAGAATGAGATCAATGACAAATTAAACAAGGTTAATGCACATATGGATGAAAATCTTGCATGTCCTATCGTATTGTCTTGTACTAATTCACCCAATTTCACAAGTTGAAGGTGACAATGCGTTCAAAACTCTTTGTTTCCTTTCTTTTAAGGGTGATAATGAATGCAACCACACCTTTTTATTCTCTCATGTGTCCTAGGGTGATAATGAACGCAACCGTACCTTTTTGTCCTTTCATGTATCCTTACCATTTGATTGATGCACTAAATTGAAGTGTTAATCTGCATTATGATTTAATTGCATTCCCTAATTTCAATTTTCTATGAATTTCATAAAGTTGCAGAATGAAGGGGAATGAGGGATCTAATTCAGATGTAATCAGTAAGCTGCCCAGTCATCTCACTGAAAATATTCTAAAGATCTTGCCATTGAGGGATGCAGTGAGGACAAGTGTCCTATCGAGCAAATGGAGGTACAAATGGATAACGCTTCCACAACTGGTATTTGATGAACAGTTCTTCCTCCTAAAAAAGTGGAGCGAGAAACAACTCAAGGCAGTTATTTGCCAAGTTATACTGTTTCATCGAGGGCCATTAATTAAGTTCCAGTTGTGGAATCCTCCCTTTTGTAGTTGTCTTGATATCAATTACTGGATTTTTATCTTGTCAATGAAAAATATCCAGGAGTTCACTCTTTACCTCCAAGGCCCGCCCCATGAAATTCCTCGTCACTTCTACTCATTTCTGCAACTGAGGGAATTGAATCTCGGTAATTGTGTATTCAAACCACCACCTACATTCAAGGGATTTAGTAGGCTTGTTATCCTATTTTTCCTTAATGTTAATATTTCTTCTGACATGTGTGGACTGTTCATCTCTAGTTGCCCCCTCATTGGAACAATTACATTTGCGTCATTGCGGCCCTTTTGACTCCCTTGAAATCAACGCCCTAATCTCAAATTATTTGAATTTTCTGGCTTCTTTGAATCAGTTTCTCTCAAAAATACCCCCCTCCTTGCAAAAATTTCGGTTACTTTTTATTCCTATAAAACCTCGGGAAGAAATAGACTCGAATGGGTGAAGTTTTTCCATTCATTACCTGCTATTGAGGACATGCACTTGGATATGCCTTTTGTGGAGGTAAGAAAGCTTCACTTCATAGATATTAACTTGGTTTGTAGACAATCTTCTGACTCTTTTTGTCATATTTGGTTCAGTCATTTGGTGCAGGTAATGTTCCAAAGAGACTTCCAAGTACTTTGAACCAACTCAAAGTTTTGGCTCTATCTCGATGTGTCTTACGCTAATCTGGATCATGTCTCATGGGTTCTTTGCTTGCTTAGGAGCTCGCCAAACCTACATAAACTTAAAAGCATTGTGAGTTATAGCAAAAGTCCCTTTTTCCGCTTGTCCTTACTATGAATTTTGGAATTTCCTAGTGATGCTATTTTTCATTCCCCCCCCCACAACAGATATTTAATACCTCTCCAGTCCAGGATCATGCTACAGAATTTTGGCAAGCGCAAGATTTTACAAAGTTTTCAATGAACAAGCTTCAAGAAGTGGAGATCCGGTATTTTTCAGGTGCAGAGCCCGAAATGTGCTTTGTTAAGATTCTATTAGCACATTCAATGGTACTCAAGAAGATGGTAATATTGTGTGAGCCAGAAATTTCGGACGAAGAAGGATTTGCAATATTAAAAGCATTGATTCGATTTCCTAGAGCATCTTCTGAAGCAGAACTGATTTTTGATGTGATCCCGGATGGTTAAAGTAGCAGCTTTAGGGTGTCAGATTATGATAGTTGAGGAGTAGCTACAAAGGACTGTACTATCTTAATTACAAAATGGGCAAGAAACAACCTTTTAAGGTTGCCTCTATCTTCTTGGTAATCTCACTTTGGATTATTGTACTTGATCAGAAGATAAGTTCTATAGCTCTATTATGAATTTTATTGTTAAGAAAGCTTCATTTCCATCGTACTTCTGCCATATGCTTATATGCCTTAGTGTCATGTGCTTCTCACCCATCCATGAGAAATGTAGATGTCTCATGCAATTGTTAAGCAACTGTTTGCTTCAAGTCTTCTCTTTGCAATCGTTGTACAAAAGGGGATTCCTAATGCTTTAAGAACCTTTATAATCCTTGAGTGAAGTGATTCTTGCCCTGGAAAATTTGCTGAGGTTTGGCATACTAACATTTGATATGAGGCGATGACGACAAAGAAACAAAGTCCAGCAATGAATGGTTTTTTTTTCTAATCAAAGAGTTGTGCACACCCTAGAAGAGGAGCAGCTAGCTGAACTCTAAAGTATAGACTCCAGATCCTCTCATTGCTCGCTGAGCTACACTATGGGCAGCCCCGGCCAAAGCGAACTGAAGCTGCTGGAGCAATGGACCTTTTTCCAAATGGGTTTTTCGTAACGGAGCTGTTTTTGAGGAAAGTTGATGTCATCAATGGCTCTGTGTTATGTGTTCTTCACCAGAGAACTTGAAGTAGGTATGAAACCAATGTGCGGAATAAGGGACTTAACTGTCCCCAGCAGTCGCAAGTGATCTCTCCTGTAAAAGAACCAATAACTTATATATGGTACTTTATTGTTTCCTGGATTTAAGTTTTGTTTCCTTCGCTTTATCTTTTTTTGCACCTTGGTTGTTGATAATGTGAGAACCTCCTCAATATGTTAAAAGACTTTACTCCCGTTTTCCTGCTAACAAATTAATATATAATCCTTCACAGTTTTTTTTTTCTTCTTTCAATTTGGGGTTGTTGCATACGGATTAACTTATGAGAGCTACACTTTTTGACTTTACGTGTGCTACTTTTTTGGTTTATTCAGGTAATCTATGTCGTTTCTGTTACTATCCGTAATATTTTGGTTTATTCATGTAATCTATGTCGTTTCTGTTACTATTTCCTAATGTTCGTTCATGGTGTTAGATTTCATGGAGGATTCTTACCTAAACCAATTGGCTATTGGAGTACCCTCTAGATTACATTAACCAAGCTTGAGTAGCTTATGTGAGCTATGTGGGAGAAAGTTTAACTCATGGTAGTGATGAGGCCGTAGATGATTCATGTTATCCATTGAGATTGCCGAAAAAGAGGGCATTCTTTGCGGCCCTGATTTGACTAGTTTTGAGATGGCTAAGAAGTTTTTGGATTTCCTCTCCTACAGCTTATAGAGTTAGTGTCAACAAGCTGACTCATTAGTCTTTAAACTTCTCCATTGTCCTTGTCGTTTCAAATCTTTATAGCAAATTTGTTTTTTTTTTTCTTTTTTTTTTCTTTTTTTACTAATGATAGATGATAATCGAAGATCTTACTTAGTATGTTCATTATACCTGTTTTCACATTATGTGCTGCACTTGTAGATATTTTTATCATCCGTCCTCACCCTTTTAGTTTAAAGGATTGTGCATTTTGCTATTTCATGTGTTTTTACACTACTTTTTTCGTAACTTAAACATTGACCAACAACAACTCTGATGCATCTATTACAACAACTTGACGATAACAAAGCTAAACAAAGGGGCATAGCAGTTTTTTTCAACACCAAAAGTTGAACACCGTTAAGAAGGCTATGTTTCCATACATAACAAGCCTAAGAAAATCTGTTTTACTCTACTCGACGGTTCTCTTAATTAGTTGTCCCCCCATCTAATTATACCGTGTAATTAATGAGTTGATGGGCTGTAATTCGTAATTTGTGACATGTATTAAATGTTTTTGAATAAAGCCAATCAATCCAGCAAAGCTATTTTGTGTGATAGCATGCATTTGGTTCCTCAAATCTATATTTCAAAAGTTTTAAGGTTTTTACAGGTTCTCATGTTAGGTTTTTCATACGAGTTCATGTTTCTCATCTTTTATTGAAAAGGATACACTTGAGAATGCATTTTACCCATTGCATCTTTTGCTTAGGATTCCATTTGATTAAGATATTCTTTTTGTAATGCTTTAATAGGTTGTTTAGGCTCAAAAACTTTCTTCTGAAAATGAGTTTGGGTTCGGTTCCCAACTTTCAAACATCAAGGCAAGAGCCTGCAAACTTTCTTATGTTTTAACTTCTTGTGTGTTATTTCTTGCAGGAGCTTTCAGAGTTGTTGTCATCAATGGCTCTGTTATGTGTTCTTCACCAGAGAACTGGAAGTAGATATGAAACCAACGTGCGGAACAAGGGACTAACTGTCCCCAGCAGTCGCAAGTGATCTCTCCTATAAAAGAACCAAAACTCTTTTAACTTATGGTACTTTATTGTTTCCTGGATTTAAGTTTTGTTTCCTTCTCTTTATCTTTTTTTGCACCTTGGTTGATGATAATGTGAGAACCTCCTCAATATGTTAAAAGACTTTATTCCCGTTTTCCTTCTAACAAATATATAATCCTTCACCGTTTTATGCTACTTTTTTTTGGTTTATTCATGTAATCTATGTTGTTTCTGTTACTATTCTGTAATATTTTGGTTTATTCATATAATCTATGTTGTTTCTGTTACTATTCTGTAATATTTTGGTTTATTCATGTAATCTATTGTAATATTTTGGTTTATTCATGTAATCTATTGTAATATTTTGGTTTATTCATGTAATCTATGTTTGTTTATGTTACTAGCTATTTCGTAATGTTCGTTCATGGTGTTAGATTTCATGGCGGGTTCCTACCTAAACCAATTGGCTATTGAGGGAGTACTCTCGAGATTACATTAACCAAGCTTGAGTGATGAGGCTGTAGATGATTCATGTTATCTTTCCTCTTTTGTGAATTTTAGGAGAAGTTTATTTTCTTTTGCCCATTTGAATTTTAGGAGGGTTTTTTTTTTCCCCCTTGTTGAATTACCTTGTATCCAAGGACATTGGATCTGAACATTCGGTGTTTCTTGCTGTTTTCTAAACATAACGCTACTACTTGTCCTGATATTCCCTAAACCCCTCATGTACCATAAGAAAAAAAAATTAACAGAAGTCTTCGAAGAGCATGACAAAATCTGTAAGAGAATTATCAAGTTACACGGTTTCCATTGTTATGATGTATTCAAGATATAAGGGTTGCATTGTCATGATATTTCCATGCAATTACTAGCTTCGGCCTTGGTTCTTCTTTTCTAGGGTACATTAAGTGCAAATCAACAAGAGTAGGGTCATCGTTACTTATATTCATCAAATCAGTCGTAGCCTAAGTATCATTACCCTCTAGCGAGTATGGTTCGTATTTGTATATTAAGCTCTAGGTTCCTTACGTGATGTAGGCTGAGACCTGCAAGATTAGGAAACTCCCAGGATGCCACTTACTGGGGGCAACAGATGTCACTCAACGTTGTTAATCGCGACACTTGATCACGCGACCAAGCCACACACTTGGTTATAGTAGGAATCACTCACTCCAAGCAAGACACTTGAGAATGTTTAATAATTAACTCAACTCTCCTTTTCATTTCATTAGATCACCTATTTATAGGCATTACAAAGATTACACTTCCAAGACTTAATAAAGTGTATCCAATTTCTAACTAGACCTTTCAAATACCTGGACCACTATTGAAACAAAGACACAACTTTCTAGATAGTCAAGACACATCTTTCAAACAACAATTACTACTAGGCTAATAAATACTAAGACTAGAAACTAAAAGAAATTGACTAGAAGATTGAAAGGCGTAACTAATGACCCCTCGATTTGATCGGCCTCATGATGTTCCTGCATCATTCTTCCTTTCTTCAAAAGAACTTGACCTTGAGTTTGATGTCAAATCCTTCCAAAGCTCCTGATCAATCTTCTTGACTTCCTCAATAGACACTTTATTTTGCTTCATCTTCAATCCTTTCAGAAACAACTTTGTTGGTTGACCATTCATCTTCAGCTTGTAAACATTCTCACAGCCACGATATGTAATATTTTAGTCACATTGCCATGGATGACCTTGAATTCCCGAATCCATGATAAAAGGGCTTTGAAATCCATGAACAATACCATAAGTGTTAAAAAGATTGGTAAGCTGTTCAAGGAAAGATACCTCAATCCAGTCGATTGCATCAAGTTTTGGGGAAATGAAGCTAGTTCTGATGGTAGAGTGTGGGATTTTTGGATCAAATAGCTTTCTTGCCTCCTCCTATCCATCATAGTTGGGAGATTTGGGACACTGAACTATGGTTATCACATTTGTTGGTGAATCTGAATCTTGATGTCTCTTATTAATTAAATTTCCTTCTTCAGTGTACGAATAGTAAATTGGAGGTGAATTCCTATCCACTACTAGTTAGTTGTGAAATTGTTGAATCTTCATAGGAGAAAATTTCGGTTTCGGTGAAATCGTTTTTTTTATACGTATCTAAAAAGGGGTAGAAAGGAATAAAGAGCCCATGTGCTTTACTGATGTTGTTCCCTTGTGGATTTCAGTTTGATAAGCAAGCTTTCCAATGTTTTTTTTTTTAAACCTTTTTTATGCTGACCATTTTTTTGGAAGAATGATGATGTTCTCAATGCTGATTACAAAATAGTATATATGGGCCAAAGGGGGCAAAAGACTCCTACAAATGGAGTATTAAAATATATGTAAAAATAGCAAGTGCTGTGCATTCTTTGGATCTTTTTTCACTGTCAAAGCTCAATTTTCCTATATTTTACTGCCCTGTTGCTCACTAATCCATGTCATTACAGATTGCTGAAATTTATAAGGAGTTTTATATTATGATTCCTCTTTTTAAATGATGTTTGAACTTTTTTTTAGTTTACTTGTTAGTGGGTAAGTATTGTTTAATCACAAGCATTTAGAATTCTAAAATATTGTTATGCTATCAATATAAACATTCACACTTCTCGATCAGAGGAGAGAGAAACCAAAAGTTTATTCTTGCTTCAAAAAGATAGGTGTTGTTATGTGTCAATACACTAGTATGTCCATGGTACCCTTTCTTTCATTTGTCTCCCAGTATTAGCTATTAGTATGACCTGTGGTGACTCCAGGATATTGTAAACATAGGGTCATTTTAAGGCATAAATATCAGTTTAAGCTAAGAAAATAACATTTGTAATACTAATCCAAATTCTCATTTTCACCATTTCTCCGTTAAAAACCAAACTCTCATTTTCATACCTTTTCTGAAAAAAAAAAAAAAAAGGTGAAAAAGAGAGTTTGGTTTTTATCGGAGAAAGGGTTCTAACGGAGTTAATAGAGTCAAAAGGAGGAGTTTTGTGTCACACGTAGCAGCAGTTGAACTGTTGGAGGGTAGGACATCAAAGGGGGACAACAAGCGGATCTAGAGTGGTTCAATACGTGCCCATTAGTGTCATTTTTTTTTCCCTCAATCGCCATTGTATGAGAACTATAGTTCCATAAGCATCCAGATTCCAGAGTTCTAAAAAACAAGAGAGAACCAAACAAACTAAAAACCAGAATCCACACGAACCGAATGAAAAAAAGAGAAGAAACCAAAACTCCGGGAAGCAAAGCTCAAGGAGGAAGAAGTATTCCATGGACAGTCTGAATTCTATCTTCAGCAGCGAAAAACAGTGTCGGCAAGGCCTGAGCTCCGATGAGATCGTTTTCTTAACGTGGGAGACGAGGCACCACCATAGATCCTTCGCTGAAAAACAAACAAAACCAACTTCCTCTCAGTAACTGTCCTTTGCAATTTTCACTTACACTCGGACCTTAGCATACAACAAATGCCCAGAAAAAGATACTCCCTCTGAAACACAGATTATCTTTCATTTCACGGGATTTGAGGGTCTAGTGACAGAATTGACACAACTTGGTAGATGACCATCTTGCAAATTGAGAGCCTAAATCGAGCCTTAAACTAGCAATGCCCAATATTTCTCGAAGAATATAAGGATTTGTAACCAATTAAATTGGTGATACTAAAGTGCTTCAACGGCTTCCGATCTAAGTCACATAATCTTTCTGTAGAACCCTTCACTCACGATCTCAATTCCTATTCTTCTGAATATCAGTAGTTTGAAATGTTTTCAGGAGTTAATTTTCTGCTCACGCACGCAGGTTATATGATTAAGCATCTAGTTGCTAGTATTAGGATGTCAAATGTTGAGCCAAATTTTCAACTCGACTCTACTCGTCTCGGTATTGATGTTGTCCAATCTTCCATGTTCATCCAATTCAGTTGATGTACCTATTTGTGTTTTGATTAATCTAATGTTTTACACGGACATCTCATTGAGAACTTTTATACGGTGCAAAAAAAATTTTAAAATTATTTTGATAAATACATTATTTTTTAGTTTGAAGATTGCACGTAGTTTCGTAATGGACTATCAATTTGGGACGAAGGGTGTATTTTTTGTTGGGGATCGGAGAAATAAAGAACTTGGCTTGATTTGGCTTAGCCTAGACGGAGGGAGGAGAGAGAGAGATGAGATGGGGGTTTCAAAACAATGATAATTTAATTTAAGTATGTGTGTATGTATTGAACAATAAGAGTATTTTTGTCCAATTCGTAACATATTTCCTTGATATTTGATAGCAATGTAACAGAAAGGGTCAAGATGTGTGTATGTATTGAACAACAAGGGTATTTTCTTCCAATGTGTTTAAAACGTGTTTTTAAAAGTCCCCGTGAGAAATCAGCAAAAAAAATAAATTCAAGGAAGGGCTTAATCTGAGTCGGATCGTCGAGATTTGGTCCGGAACTATGAGATCCGGACGGGTCCAGATTTTAGTGGTGTGGATGGAAAGCTGACCTAAGGGATCCCCATCCTACCTTTCGTGAGGACTTCACGTTTTCGGATCAAATTTCGACGATCCAAACCATTCAATGTGTTTAAAACGTGTTTTTAAGGGTCATTGCAAGGATAAAAAAAAAAAAGGACCCGGAAAGACTTGATCCGAGCAGTTTTCAATAAAAATAGTATCGAAAATTGCTCGGATCAAGCCTTTCCGTGTCTTTTTATTTTTATTTTTATGAATCCTCGCGAGAGCCCTTAAAAATACGTTTTAAACGCATTGAACGGTTTGGATCGTCGCAATTTGATCCGAAAACGTTTGCACTGAAGAAAAAATGGGGATCAATATATATATATATATATATATATATATATATATATAGGATTAACTTCCAATGAGGGACCCTCATGGAAGTTAAAATGCGGACCTCACCTTTCCGAGCCAAATTTCGACGATCCGAACCGTTCAATGTTTTTAAAATGCATTTTTAAGGGCCCCCGCGAAGATTCGTCCAAAAAAAATACCCGGAAGGGCTTGATCCACACAGGTTTTGTTAAAAACGCTATATATAGCGTTTTTAACAAAAACGTGTGGATCAAGCCCTTCCGGTATTTTTTTTTGGAAGATTTTCCGCGTGGACCTTGGAAAATGCATTTTAAAAACATTGAGCGGTTCGGATCGTCGAAATTTGGTCCGGAAACACAAAAAAATGGCAGGTCCGCATTTTATTTTCCAATGAGGGTCCCTCATTGGAAGCTTATCTATATATATATATATATATATATATATATATATATATATATATATATATATATATACGAGGGTTTGCCCGTGCCTAAAGGCACGAAGAAACACGTTCTGAACATAGTTTATTTGAATTATGCTTCTCTTACCTGCCAACCATGCCGACTTCTCCTAGTAGTGTTTTTAAAGAACCTTTAAATTGAGTTCATCTAATAAACGGATTTAAATAATTACGGAACATATCAATTCAATGCATCATAAAAAATTATCCAAAAAATAGCACATTTTTTTGTAATACCTTGAATTACCTAAAACATGAACAAAAATCTCACGTGAAATACTAAAACATAAAACAAACAAAAATGGATATCGGAAGAGGAGTGTGACAGAAATAAATTCACATTTAGGGCTTAACATGAAGTGAGACTATTAGCAAATTTCATACACGTGCCGTTGGCTACGCGTTGTCTTCAAGAATGTTGTTTCCGTTGTTTATAGGTACGACGAATGCCTTTGAACTTTCTCATCATTTCTTTTTGGAATATGCATGTATCAAGTTGAATACAATTTCTCCATGTCGGAGCATGCACGACAATCTAGTTATTTTCTGGAGAAAAAAATTCATGTTAATGTGATATTAGATATCACAAATGACATAAATTCAATTGAAGTTACCTCATTACGATGCTGCCATTGAAGCAATCTATTTGTGTGAATCATCCTCAAGTCCATAGCATTTTCAAAACCAATCATCTTGAAGTAAAACTAAACCAGTATTAAATCATTTGAAAAGTTACATACTCCACTAAACAGACAAATTTATTTTAAACAATGTATATTTTTCGAAGCAACACACTTTACTTTACGCCATATTTTCTTAATATTAATTATTTTTATGCAACGGAATTATTTATTTTCTTTATATTCACACTCTACTTTACGTCATATTTGTTTGAGTCTGACATGCGACACATTTTAAAAAGGCGTAGAAGAAGGAATCACACCATCAAAAAGGACTTAGACATAGTTAAACTTGTGCTATTTTACAAATTACGGTAACCAAAAATTGATCATCCAACATGGGCTTCACCATGATTTTGTTGGTCCATAAAATAATCGTCACTCAAATAGCGTTGCACTCGTGTGTTTTCACACCAAATAGGATTCGCTTTCAGTTTGATGGTCTATCTATTGACTGGTCCACACATTAAAATGAAAAGAAATAAAATTAAAAGAAATAAAATTAAAAGAAAAGAAAGAGAGGTAAAGAATAAAACCATACCACCAAAAGAAGTTCTAAGAAATTCGCCACACGTCCATTGAATTAAACCTGCAAAAACATATTAACTCGAGGAAGATATATAGAGGAGGGGAAGGGGAACCCTAACTATAACTTGATGAACTTGACTATAATCTATATGAGAACATATAAAAATAAGAAACACAGTGTAAGAGGTAAAAGAACTTAACCATAAGCAAACTTCGGTTAAAAAATAAAGGAGCAAATATGATGAAAAGATCAAAATTAAGATTAAAAACATGAAAGATCTTACCCACTTCCAAAGCTTGATAGTGGCTCCGACTATCTTCACGATTCAGAATCAAGCTTCCTGTGAAGGACATCAATATATTCAACTTAATTTAGAATTTTAGAATCTAAAACAATTCGAATTAGATTACCACAAAAAAAATCAAAACAAAAGTGATAATGGCTCATACCCATTAAAAATGACAGAAAAAAAAGGTTTCTTTCACTTGTTCCAATATCCACCGTTGAAAGATGGTTCGAGGAGGAGGCGATCAAGGCGGCGATGAGGGGAGGGGAGAGGGAGAGGGAGAGATGGGAGAGCAGAGAAGTAGCGTATTATTGAGAAGAGAGAGAGCAATGTTTTATGAAAGAGGAAAGTAATGGGGGATAATGAAACAAAAATGACCGTTTATGGTAACTTAATGAAATCTGACTATTGAAAATCTCTTGAATATAGCTCCCACTGATCCTTGGTTCAAATTTTGAATGAAGCTTATTGATGTCCGTTGGATAAAATTTAGACTTTAGTCTCACCGTCAAACACTTTCTTGCACTTTTGATTGCAAGATCCTTGAAGGCAGAATATGGGCCCTAGGATTGAAAGAAAGATTCAATCATCATTAAATCAAGGCCCTCCAATGTGCCACGGAGGACACTTGTGAGAGAGACATTTCTGAAAACCCTTGTGTAATGTAATATAGATATATATATATATATATATACGAAATCTTTCCCATCAGGTATACCTGATGGGCTTTCCATCAGGGACTCCTATTTCCCAATCAAATTTTCACGATCTGAACCGTCCAATGTGTTTAAAAGGTGTTTTTAAGGGTCCCCATGAAAAATCAGTGAAAAAAAATACCGGGAAGGGCTTGATCCATTTTTATCGAAAACTGATCGGATCAAGCCCTTCCCGGTATTTTTTTTCACTGATTTTTCATGGGGACCCGTAAAAACACCTTTTAAACACATTGGACAGTTCGGATTGTGAAGATTTGATCGGGAAATAGGAGAATTGGAGGGCTCCCTGATGGGAAGCTTCACATCCACACCTCCCGGAAATAAGAAAAAATTGGTTTTTTTTGTGTTGCAAATGTTTTTTGGAAAATCCGATCCGTCCAATGTGTTCAGAAGGTGTTTTCAAAGGTCCATGCGGAAAATCTTCAAAAAAAAATACCGGGTAGGGCTTGATCCAAGCAGTTTTCGCAAAAACTGTATTTATATATTTTTGCGAAAACTGCTTGGATCAAGCCCTTCCCGGTATTTTTTTTTGAAGATTTTTCGCGAGGACCCTTGAAAACACCTTCTGAACACATTGGACGGATCGAATCGTAAAAAAAAAATTTGGATCAAAAGTCTGGAAATCAAAAGTCCGGATAAGAAGTGGAACATATATATATGGGGCCGGTTTCCCTCACACTTAAAAAAACACCTCACTCTTCGGGGCCCCACTTTGATGTTCTGAACCGTTGATCTTGTTTAAATGAGTAAAAGAAAAGGTCCTGCAAAATTTAAACTCAATCGGATACTGGCTTGAGCCAAACAATTTTAAAAATACTAGTTTCTATCACAGTTTTTGCAAAAACTGTTTGAGTTGAAATTTTGGCAGGACCTCCTATGTTACTCATTTAAACAAGATCAACGGTTCGGAACATAATAGTGGGACCCGGAACAAAATCGAGTGTTTTTTATATATTTTTTTAAGTGTGAGGGGAACTGACCCCTATGTATATGTACAAATTGAAAATTGTCCCATATAATTCTATTCATCATAAAACAAACTAACCCCCTTAGCAAAATACTTTCCATTATGAAGTACCAAAATGTAATTACGAGGGCCGAAATCATAGTTGGCGAGTTTCATGGGGATATATGTGTAATCCTATAAATTTATGAGGTCTAGGAGAAGATATATATATATATATATATATATATAATATATAGAGTTTTTTTTTTTCTACTTCGTCCTCAAACTATCAAACTTCTATCATAAACATATCTGTGCGCACAGATCACTCTATGGGGCACACTTTGGGGTCTCGCATGAACAATCCAAGTCGTTCATTACTTTAAAATATGTTTTCAATAGGCCCATTCAAAAAATTAGCTTAATCGAATAACTCTAAGAGTTTGATCCAATCTTTCAATTTTTATAGCTATAAACACTTAATCAAAAATAGAAATGTAAGATCAAGCATTTAAATTTATCCGATTTTGCTCTTCATTTTTACGAATCACTCGAAAATATATATTTAAATTAATGAAGGAATTGGATTGTTCATGTGGGATCCCAAAGTGGACCCCACTTTTGCAATTTGTGGGCACCACACAACCATTTTCCGTTAGGGATCCCAAAGTGGACCCCACGTTTGCAATTTGTGCGCCCCACACGACCATTTTACTTTAGTCTACCAGAAGTTAGAAATGGACTTTACTTAGGGGGTGTTCCTCTAAGGGTGTTTTTAAAATAAATTGACTTTTCACGATTTTTTTATGTAATTAATAATTGATTTTATGAGATTCCCATTTTTTTATGTATAATTTGAGAACGAAGTAAAAATTAGTGACTTGTTCGTTTTCCTGTTTAGTTTTAGTTTTAATTTTGATGACATCATCATTTCCCTCATTTCTCTCTCTATCTCTTTCCACTCATTACACTTGTTGTTATCATCAAAACTAAACTAAACTAAATTATCTAACCAAACACTGCCTGTATAGTTTCGGGGATATAAATGAAAAAAAAAAAACTCTAATATACTCGACATTGTATTTATCACTCCAATACGTCACCCCCAAATCAATACTGTATATCAGATTCTCCACCACCCAAAACTTTAGATCGAAGAACCTCAATCGCTCGGGCACCGCTGGCTCCGGCGAATGAGAAATCGAGCTGGCGCTGAAAATCAGTTCGATTCAGGTACCTCTCTATCTCTCTCTATCACGACGTCGATCTGCATCTCTCTTTCTCTCTCTCTCTCTCTCTCTCTCTCAGAAGCGATCTGCGAGATTTCGTGTGATCATTGTGTTCAGAAGCGATCTGCAAAATTCCGGACGACAATTCACCTACCGCCATCTCGGCCGGTACTCTCTGAAATTCCAGGTATTGTCCGGTAAGGCCCGGTATCGGGATGGAATTTGAAGTGTTGGGTACCTTTTTTTGCCAATCCGGTACATATCGGCCGGTATGGAACGCAATTCAAAACCCTACTCCAAATCTCAAATCCTAATTTTCTAGGCTTTTATATTTTTTAATTATAAAAATTTAGATATAGAAAGAGAAACGCGAGGGAGGGGAGGAGAGGGAGAAACGTGGGTAGGAGAAAGAGATAACGTGGGAGGGGGTGCGAATATGGAGAGTGACATTTTAGGGATATGAGAATTAAGCTTTATTGGATAACATAACTAAGGCCTTGTTCTTGAATGGATTTTTTGAGATAAAATCTAATTTTGATATAATGTAATTTTGTTTAGAGGTGTGATAAAATGACATTGTTTTCCCGATGAATTAAATTTAGGGTTGATAAAGGTGTTTTGTAAATGATTTTGTGAGATAAAATCTAGTGTTGATAAAATCTAGTTTTGCTAAAATCCGTTGAGAATGTTAGATTTTATCAAAATTAGATTTTATGAGATAAAATCCATTCAAGAACAAGGCCTAAATAATATCATACATTTTAAGTTTTGGTTGTTTGCTTTGTTTATTTTATATATTTCACAGTTGCAAATTATTTTGTATTTATTTTATTCGCAATTAAAAAAATTATTTCATAATAGTAGATATATGTCTTCCCGTGAATAAAATGATAATAACGCTAGCGTGCACCGAAGACTGGACCTGAAGAAAAAACTAAACTATCTTTTTTATCAACTAGCGTTTTGCCCGTTCGATACATGAGGCCAAAAAACTGCTAATTATGGTCTCTCTCTCTCTCTCTCTCTCTCTCTCTTCTTTTTCTTTTTTTTTCTTGGCATCAAATGGACACAATGCTAGTTTCATTTTAGAAACATAAACTGGTACACGGCCAACTGAGTTAGAAGCCGTACTCAGTCTCTTCACTACTTACCCACCATTATTTTGGTGAATTTTATGGTTCATTTTGGAATTTCCCCCTACATTTTGGAAGTTGTGTTGAGTGATCTGATTGTGGATATATAAGGGCATCCTCATTAGGCTACTCAAACATCCTCCTACAACAAAATAGGGAGGAAAACCTAAAAAATGGCTCTTTATCAGCCTCCCATATCTCCTCAACAAACTATTTTTTGCTACAGTGTCTCCGTAAAGATAGGGAAGCACCATTCACTCCTCACTATTATTATATTATATTTCTCTACGCCATTTGATCATTCTCCTGAGGCATTTCTCATCTCATTTCTATGTTATTTTTATCTCTCACAAAAACACTTGTCTATGAACAAAACAAATAATAGTCGCACAAATATTAGAATTACAACATGAAACATTTTAAAATTGCAACCACACATGAAATTTAAATGAACGCAATATGAGAATTTTTTTTCTTTCTATTCCACGTTTTTGGACAAAGTAGCGAGGAATAAAATATTTTGGTAAAGTAATAATTTTTTTTTTGGAAGTAGTAACAAAAACCACGTAACTAAGAGGGACTAGAATGCATCATCAATGGAAAGCCTATTTAATAATGTCCAACCTATCATCCGTTTACATATCCAAAGAAGTGTAAATTCCAATTCTACCCCTTAGAGCTGTGCAAATATGTCATAATAACCAGTACTAGAATGCCAAAAAGTAGTATGAGCACAACCTTTCTACAATTGACATGCACCTACGCACCCACTTAACCCTCAACTCCACAAGAATGTTAACATATCGCTCTATTCTTGATGTCCCAAAGGTGAAACATTTTCATAAGTCAAAGCTCTTATGGATGACCAATACATAATTAACATGCTTTCCATGGATATCCTCAAAATACATTTCAAACAAATTATTCATAGCCTTTTCATATTCTCCAAAGATTCCATAGCATTTGTAACACAAATTTACCACGCACATCCCTCTCCGATTCACATTGCATCACCAGGCGTCCCTGTTGCGGATAAGCTAGACATATTACGCATTATCCCACAACATATGACAAACACACCTTGTTAGCCTTTTAGTACTGTTCCCTCACAAGCTGGGACATAGGGGATGCTATTAATAGATGCGCAAAGAAATTCACCTTTCATTTAATATCCATGGAGTAATACCATATGGCAAAACTTGTCATAAAGTATACCTCTTCTACTTGGATGTAAAAACATGAACGAAACCATGTAAAGTATGTATTAAAATCACTTACCTTGATCCACACAATCACTCGGATCTCCTATAACGAATGAACGATGACAATATGAATACGAGATGCCAAATGAGTGCAAACATGCCTAAGATGATTCCCTAGAAGTGTGTGAAATCGGACGTGAAGTTTGGAACGAAATAGCAAAAATGGCTAAGTGGTACCGGTACTGCCAAAACCTTTACCGGTACTAAATGATCAGTATGCTCATTTTTGTTTCTAGTACCGGTACTGCAAAACCTCAGTACCCGTACCAGCTAGGAAAATTATGGAAATTTCATGTTCAATCCCCCTTCGATTCCCAGCTTGTTCACAATTCAAACGACTTCCAATGCAACCAAAACTTGGGCAATTCATACCCACACCCCCTTATATCAGAAGTTAGTCCCAACGTGGTCAATTTATGCCTAAGAACACGTAATTTATGCATGAATTACAACCCCCAACTAGGGATTTATGGTTTCTAGGTGGGATTCGTGGGTTTAACCCAAACCCAAGTACAAATTCATCTTCTAAGCCTTAGTCAGTGAAATTACATGAAGAACTTAAAGCCTAGCATGAAAGATGCAAAACTCATGACTTAAAACATACTCATGTACTTATTCAAGCTTCAATCCCACTCAATCAAGCTAAGACCTTTGTTTCCCCTTCTTATTCCCTCTTCTTTTTGTCCAATACACATAATTAGCTATAACCAAACATGTACCCAAAATAAACATAATTAAGAGTTGGGGGTATTACACCCTTCCCCACTTATAGAAGTTTGGTCCCCGAACTTATCTTAACTTAGATGTGTAAGGAATACAAGAATCCGTGTAGTATATCGCATATCTTTCCCACTTAAAGAAGTGTAGTGCACCACAACTTTACTAACATCTATCGTTAAGGATCTTTTTTTTTTCCGGTCAACAATTTCAACTACTCTCTCCCTATAACTCATTTCAACTCGTTTCAAAATGGCTGTGTAATAGATCTTACGAGTGAAGTCTAACTCAGACACGCGAGGGACATTGCACATTTAACGACTCCGGTAACAAAATTATTGGACAATTAACTCTTCCTACTTTCCTATACTTCCAAAGGGTGCTATACCAATACTATCCTGAGAGTTATGATGGTATGAAGACTCGACATCAAGGTAAATAACTCCACTAACCTCCTTTGAAGTTTAAGATAAAACCTAATGCATATTCCCCAAACTATAAGTCACCCATCTAGATTGCCTTTTGGTTGAAGGATGGAAATGTTGTGCTAAACCACAATTTGGTACTCATAATCTTCTGCAAAATACTCAAAAATTTCAAAACAACATAGAACTGCTCTTGAACAATAGCAACAAAAGTTCCTAAAAGTCAATTGAACCGATACACTATAAAATACAATACAAGTCATGTGATTAATTGATTCAACTATAAGCAAAAATTGTTTTTTTCTTTTTGGTTGGGAATGAATGGGTTAAATAAATTCAATCACAATCAAATAAAGTTTAATGATAAGATATCAAGCTGGCTAACACAATCTGAAATGTAATTCCTTCCTTAAACTCCATTCGAAAATAATTAACAAAACTATTTTACCAGATTGTTTCATGCACACAAATCAATTAGACAGTATGATTAAAATATATGTAAGTATTTTCTTTTTCCTTTTCCCAATTGATAAGTTATAAGAATTCACTTCCTAACAAGGGATCTGAATTATTGAAAAGTAGAAACGTCCTAAACTTGAGAGCATCCTTATCAGGAGAACCAAAATTTTCACCAAATTTAACTTCAAAAACACCTTTTATAAATTAGCGAGTCACTTTATCAAAAACTCACAAAATCAGACTCTTTATTTTAACTTTACTATATTAAACTATTCCCCTCAAATCTATATATAAAAAAAAATCCCCCTAAAACGCAAATCTCCCCACCTGGGGAGATGTTTTCGTGCAGTAAATAGTGGACCCCCCACCCTTTTAGCAATTCAAATAGTCTCCCCCACCACATACAAGAGGCCACGTGTCCATCCCCCCCCCTTCCCCTCCCTCTCTCTCTTCTGACCCAGCAAAATGGTGCGTGAACAGTGCGGCACCAAATTTGATGCGGTACTGTAGCAAAAATAATTTGAGGAGGTAGAATAGAGAGTCTGATATTGGCTCATTTTTGGGGAGCCAAATAATGATGCTCTTATGGGTACTCACTCTACTGCATCAGTGTCTATATTAGCTCGATCACAGCACAATATTCATGAGTTATATCTTGTATCGTTATCTTTACATATCCACGTTGTAACTATAACCATTAGTCAAGACATTTCAGTCTTATATGCGATCAAAACTAACGAGAATCACAAATAATGATGCCTCACATTAAGACAACATACAATTGAGTATTCTCATATTCCCCCATTTATTTAACCTACATATATTATACATCCTCCCGTATGCGGTACGTCAAATTACCCCAATGAAGAATCCACAATCAATGATGTCCCATTATTGTATCCTTTAATAATCCCGAATTCTCCTTTCCTTCTGTCTATATAACCTACATATGTCATTTCATTCATCAAATAACAACAATAAGGAATCCTCAGCAGATCTTTCCTACTGTCCTACTACCCTTACAAATTCCCGAACCTAATATCTTCCTAGATGATCTTGGTTGCCCCAACACTACCTTAAATTCCTAATAATTCCCCTAGTTGTAATCATGCCGGCAACCTAGGATTCAACCTGCTAGAATATATTATTCAACTATTAGTCTCTCCATACGTATAACTAATCTGGAAAGCATTGAAGAGTTTCGATAGCTTATCAACTTAGCCATCAATTCTTATTCCGCAAACGTAGAGGGGTCACACGCAACACATATGGTTTCTTTAAAGCCAAACAACTATTCTTAGTAAAATATCCCAAGCAACAAATCCTAAGGTAACAATTCGGATCCTTCAGTTCTAAACCGTGATAGTCCATAATATCTCAGATTAATGAATTTAGCATCCATATAGAATCAACGATAACTCCTCCTGTCCACTCAGTAGTAATTCCCATCAATTTCTCAAACAAACATGGTAACACATATTCATAATAGATACGTCCAACAACGCTAAATCCTTAGGCATACATACTCCTCCAAATCTTCCTTATAATAATTGATAAGCTAACAAATATAGAAAATTTATTGCACCTGATTTGTTCTCTTAATTTTCAAAGAAACTAAATAATATCTCGCTTATTAGTACTCCATACAACACTAAGGTCCGAAGTAATATCTTTTCCTCTTTATATTCTTTCACAATAAGATTTTCACATCAGAACCCATTTTCCAAAGTATACGATCAACAAATGAGTACCATTTTTTTTATAGCACTACATAATCCATCTTTATTGGGTTCTACAATAAAAAACAAGTCTTCCCTTTTTATCTTTTCTAAGAGCTTCCATTCCAGTTGTTCAATCATGAAGTTGCAGTGGCCTTTTTTTTTAAAAATAAAGAACTTGTAGATCTTTTGCAACACACTTTTGCCTTTATAAACCAATACTTTACTTAGCATGCAAATGCTAGATGCACCATGAGGTAGAGTTTTACTATTCAACTTGACACAATAAATTCATCCCAATCAAACTGATCATCACACGCACTACTCAAGTAATATCCCCCTAAATGGAACATACATAAAAGTCATACAATTAAGGAAATCAAGTAATCCATTCACAGATTAAATGGAAACAAGGAAAACATATTTAAGGAAAAAGCAATTCCCATCTAGCAGGTAGCTATACAAATGAAGCATGGATATATGCCTTAAATTAAACCTTTGTATGTCTCTTGGAACTAAATATCAATCTAATCTGTCAATGTTTTCACCAAATATATCTCATATACTTAATTCACATAACAAGAGCTATTTTCTAAACCTATATCTTAGGCTAACCATTATAAAGGCTCTCCATACTACAATACTAAGAGAGAGAAACATAATCACAAAGCGTGTGATTCTCTAATCATGCGAATTCATCGTATAGCTCTGAGGGGTACTTGTGAGTGTGGTCGTTTTAGGTGTCTAAATCAAATAAATTAGCCCTTCGACTAACCACAAAATTATTCCTGAGATTGACCATATCGGATACCACATCGCTAAATTACCACTACTTACTCTAATAAATTTCTATGTATCTCAGAGAACCTCTCCCGAGCAATGTGGAACTCCACACTTCCAGTCGGGACTTTGCTCTGCTACCAAATGACCTCTGTCGCGACCCTAACTGCCCTATAGGCCTCAGTCACAAGAGAGCGCCGATAAAACTATCACCAAGGCCATATTATATTATTTACATCTTATAATCATGTAATTAAGAGGGGCTGGAGTGGATCATCAACGAAAGCCTATTTAATAATGTCCAACCTGTCATCAATTTACACATCCAAAGAAGTATAAATTTCAATTCTACCCCTTAAAGCTGTGCATATATGTCACATAATAACCATCACTGACTATTACTAGAATGCCAAAAAGTAGCCTGAGCACAACCTTTCTACAATCGACATTCACCTACGCACCCACTTAACCCTCAACTCCGCAAGAAAGGTAACATATTGCTCTATTCTTCATCTTCTGAAAGGTGAAACATTTTCACAAGCCAAAGCTCGTATGGATGACCAATACATAATTATCATGCTTTCCATGGATATTCTCAAAATACATTTCAAACAGATTATTCATTGCCTTTTCATATTCTCAAAAGATTCCATAGCATTTGTAACTCAGATTTATAATGCACTTTGAGTCACATTGCATCACTAGGCGTCCCCGGTGCGGATAAGCTAGACATCTTACGCATTATCCCAGAACATATTACAAACACACCTTGCCAGACTTTTAGCATTGTCCCTTAGCAAGCTCGGACGCAAGTGATGTCATTAATAGATAAGCAAACAAATTCACCTTCATTTAATATCCATGGAGTACATAACATATGGAAAAATTTCTCATAAAGCATACCTCTTGTACTTGGATGTAAAATATGTATGTAAGCATGTAAATTATGTATTATAGTTACCTGGATCCAAGCAATCACTTGACCTCCTATAACAAATGAGCGATGAAAATATGATTAGGAGATGCCAAATGAGTGCAAAAATGCCTAAGATGAAGCCCTAGAAGTGTGTGAAATCAAACGTGAAGTTTGGAACGAAATACTAAAAATGGCTTAGTGGTACCGGTATTACCGAAACCTTAGTATCAGTACTGCAAAAACCTTAGTACTGGTACTAGCTGGGAAAATTCTGGAAATTTCAGGTTTGACCCCCTTCGATTCCCACCTGGTTCACACCCCTAACCACTTCCAATGCAACCAAAATTTGGGCAATTCATACCCACACACCCATATATCATAAGTTAGTCCTAACATAGTCAATTTATGCCTAAGAACACGTAATTTATGCATGAATTACAACCCCAACTAGGGATTTTTGGTTTCTAGGTGGGATTCTTGGGTTCAACCAAAACCTAAATAAGAATTCATCTTCTAAGACTTAATTAGTGAAATTACATGAAGAACTTAAAGCCTACCATGAAAGATGCAAAATTCAAGACTTGAAATATACACATGTACCTATTCAAGCTTCAATCCCACTCGATCAAGCTAAGACCCTTGTTTCCCCTTCTTCTTCTTCTTCTTCTTCTTCTTCTCTCTCTCTCTCTCTCTCTCTCTCTCTCTCTCTCTCTCTCTCTCTCTCTCTGTGTGTGTGTGTGTGTTCAAACGGCGGAATAGATAGGATCAGAGGAATAACATAGAATCCCCCGCCTTATATACTAATGGAAGATAATCCGGTGTAGGTGCATGCATGTACCTCCGTGTTCCATTTTATAATAACCAATGGTACAAAGCCACACACACAAAAACAATACACCACCTAATCACACAAATTAGTCCAATAAGCCACATAATTAGCTATAATCCAACACTTACGCAAATGATAAACATAATTAATAGTCGGGGGTATTATAAAAGATTTATGGTTTTTCTTTATTTCCATTGAGTTTGCACAACTTCTCATCTCTTTTAGGTATCCAAATAAGTGAAAGGCATACTCTTTCTTTTCTTTTCTCACTATTTCTCACTGTTGAAAACATTGTTACTAGTGCAATTATGTTATGGCCTTGTGAGTTCAAGGTTGGTGGAGAGATCTTGATCTCCTTTTTGATGGGGTCGGTCGGGATGGGTTAGCTGCAGTGTAGATTCTTTTACCATGTGACCGGGGGAAAAAGGCTCATATGTTAGTGATGCGAATGGTTTCAATTTCTTTTGATTGAGTTACAAAACAGTTCAAAATAGAGTTTGACATGGCAAAGTTATAAATTGGTTATTTTCTGAAGCACTTCAAATAGTTTCAATCTTTTTTATTAGTGTTATGTACAATTTCCAGTAATTGCTTGTACAGTTTGAAAGATTAGTTTAACTTAAGGTTTGTGCATACTTTAGCTGCAAAGCTTCTTCAGATTGTGCCCCAACTACTTAATAAAGAAAAATGGAGCTGAAGAATGAGATCAATGACATATTAAAGAAGGTTAATGCACATATTGATGTAAATCTTGCATGTCCTGTCGTATTGTCTTGTACTAATTCACCCAATTTCACAAGTTGAAGGTGACAATGCGTTCAGAACTCTTTGTTTCCTTTCTAACACAACCACACCTTTTTATTCTCTCATGCATCCTAGGGTGATAATGAACGCAACCTTACCTTTTTGTTCTTTCATGTATCCTTACCATTTGATTGATGCACTAAATTGAAGTGTTAATCTGCATTATGATTTAATTGCCTTCCCTAATTTCAATTTTCTATGAATTTCATAAAGTTGCAGAATGAAGGGGAATGAGGGATCTAATTCAGATGTAATCAGTGAGCTGCCCAGTCATCTCACTGAAAATATTCTAAAGATCTTGCCATTGAGGGATGCAGTGAGGACAAGTGTCCTGTCGAGCAAATGGAGGTACAACTGGGTGATGCTTCCACAACTGGTATTTGATGAACAGTTCTTCCTCCTAAAAAAGTGGAGCGAGAAACAACTCAAGGCAGTTATTTGCCATGTTATACTGTTTCATCGAGGGCCATTAATTAAGTTCCAGTTGTGGAATCCTCCCTTTTGTAGTTGTCTTGATATCAATTACTGGATTTTTATCTTGTCAATGAAAAATATCCAGGAGTTCACTCTTTACCTCCAAGGCCCGCCCCATGAAATTCCTCGTCACTTCTACTCATTTCTGCAACTGAGAGAATTGAATCTCGGTAATTGTGTATTCAAACCACCACCTACATTCAAGGGATTTAGTAGGCTTGGTATCCTTTTTTTCCTTAATGTTAATATTTCTTCGAAATGTGTGGACTGCATTCATCTCTAGTTGCCCCTCATTGGAACAATTACATTTGCGTCATTGCGGCCCTTTTGACTCCCTTGAAATCAACGCCCTAATCTCAAATTATTTGAATTTTCTGGCTTCTTTGAATCGGTTTCTCTCAAAAATACCCCCACCTTGCAAAAATTTCGGTTACTTTTTATTCCTATAAACAGCCTCGGGAAGAAATAGACTCCGAATGGGTGAAGTTTTTCCATTCATTACCTGCTATTGAGGACATGCACTTGGATATGCCTTTTGTGGAGGTAAGAAAGCTTCACTTCATAGATATTAACTTGGTTTGTAGACAATCTTCTGACTCTTTTTGTCATATTTGGTTCAGTCATTTGGTGCAGGTAATGTTCCAAATAGACTTCCAAGTACTTTGAACCAACTCAAAGTTTTGGCTCTATCTGATGTGTCTTACGCTAATCTGGATCATGTCTCATGGGCTCTTTGCTTGCTTAGGAGCTCGCCAAACCTACATAAACTTAAAAGCATTGTGAGTTATAGCAAAAGTCCCTTTTTCCGCTTGTCCTTACTATCAATTTTGGAATTTCCTAGTGATGCTATTTTTCATTCCCCCCGCACAACAGATATTTAATACCTCTCCAGTCCAGGATCATGCTACAGAATTTTGGCAAGCGCAAGATTTTACAAAATTTTCAATGAACAAGCTTCAAGAAGTTGAGATCCGGTATTTTTCAGGTGCAGAGCCCGAAATGTGCTTTGTTAAGATTCTATTAGCACATTCAATGGTACTCAAGAAGATGGTAATATTGTGTGGGCCAGAAATTTCTGATGAAGAAGGATTTGCAATGCTAAAAGCATTGATTCGATTTCCTAGAGCATCTTCTGAAGCAGAACTGATTTTTGATGTGAGCCCGGATGGTTAAAGTAGCAGCTTAAGCGTGTCGGATTATGATAGTTGAGGAGTAGCTACAAAGGACTGTACTATCTTAATTACAAAATGGGCAAGAAACAACCTTTTAAGGTTGCCTCTATCTTCTTGGTAATCTCACTGTGGATTATTGTACTTGATCCAAAGATAAGTTCTATAGCTTTATTATGAGTTTTATTGTTAAGAAAGCTTCATTTCCATCGTACTTCTGCCATATGCTTAGATGCTTTAGTGTCATGTGCTTCTCACCCATCCAGGAGAAATGTAGATGTCTCGTGCAATTGTTAAGCAACTGTTTGCTTCAAGTCTTCTCTTTGCAATCATTGTACAAAAGGGGATTCCTAATGCTTTAAGAACCTTTATAATCCTTGAGTTAAGTGATTCTTGCCCTGGAAAATTTGCTGAGGTTTGGCATACTAACATTTGATGAGAGGTGATGACAAGAAAGAAACAAAGTCCACATCCTCAAATTGCTCGCTGAGCTACACTATGGCCAGCCTCGGCCAAAGGGAACTGAAGCTGCTGGAGCAATGGACCTTTTTCCAAATGGGTTTTTCGTAAAGGAGCTGTTTTTTAGGAAAGCTGATGCCATCAATGGCTCTGTGTTATGTGTTCTTCACCAGAGGACTTGAAGTAGATATGAAACCAGTGTGCGGAATAAGGGACTTAATTGTCCTCAGCAGTCGCAAGTGGTCTCTCCCGTAAAAGAACCAATAACTTATATATGGTACTTTTTGTTTCCTGGATTTAAGTTTTGTTTCCTTCGCTTTATCTTTTTTTGCACCTTGGTTGTTGATAATGTGAGAACCTCCTCAATATGTTAAAAGACTTTATTCCCGTTTTCCTGCTAACAAATATATAATCCTTCACTTTTTTCTTTTTTTTTTTTCAATTTGGGTTTGTTGCATACGGATTAACTTATGACAGCTACATTTTTTGACTTTACATGTGCCACTTTTTTGGTTTATTCATGTAATCTATGTCGTTTCTGTTACTATCCGTAATATTTTGGTTTATTCATGTAATCTATGTCATTTCTGTTACTGTTTCGTAATGTTCGTTCATGGTGTTGGATTTCATGGAGGATTCTTACCTAAACCAATTCGCTATTGGATTTCAGGGACAGATTAATTAGTTTAAAGGATTGTGCATTTTGCTATTTCATGTGTTTTTACACTACTTTTTTCGTAACTTAAACATTGACCAACAACAACTCTGATGCATCTATTACAACAACTTGACGATAACAAAGCTAAACAAAGGGGCATAGCAGTTTTTTTCAACACCAAAAGTTGAACACATTAAGAAGTCTATGTTTCCATACATAACAAGCCTAAGAAAGTCTGTTTTACTCTACTCGACGGTTCTCTTAGTTGTCCCCCCGTCTAGTTATACCATGTAATTAATGAGTTGATGGGCTGTAGTTTGTTAATTTTTAATGCATTACCAATCTGAGCAGATTTTGTTGTGACATGTTTAAATGTTTTTGAATAAAGCCCATCAATCCAGGAAAGCTATTTTGTGTGATAGCATTTGGTTCCTCAAATCTACATTTCAAAAGTTTTAAGGTTTTTACAGGTTTTCATGTTAGGTTTTTCATACGATCGAGTTCATGTTCCTCATCTTTTATTGAAAAAGATACGCTTGAGAATGCATTTTGATTAGGATTCCATTTGATTAAGATATTCTTTTTGTAATGCTTTAATAGGTTGTTTAGGTTCGAAAACTTTCTTCTGAAAATGAGTTTGGGTTCGGTTCCCAACTGTCAAACATCAAGGCAAGAGGTGAGATGATTAAGTGCTTGCAAACTTTCTTGTGTGTTATTTCTTGCAGGAGCTTTCAGAGTTGTTGTCATCAATGGCTCTGTTATGGGTTCTTCACCAGAGAACTGGAGGTAGATATGAAACCAATGTGCGGAACAAGGGACTAACTGTCCCCATCAGTCGCAAGTGATCTCTCCTGTAAAAGAACCAAAATCTTTTAACTTATGGTACTTTATTGTTTCCTGGATTTAAGTTTTGTTTCCTTCTCTTCATCTTTTTTTGCACGTTGGTTGATGATAATGTGAGAACCTCCTCAATATGTTAAAAGACTTTATTCCCATTTTCCTTCTAACAAATATATAATCCTTCACCGTTTTATGCTACTTTTTTGGTTTATTCATGTAATCTATGTTGTTTCTGTTACTATCTGTAATATTTTGTTTTATTCATGTAATCTATGTTTGTTTCTGTTAATTACTATTTCGTAATGTTTGTTCATGGTGTTAGATTTAAATGGGTATTAGTACCCTCTGGATTACATTAACCAAGCTTGAGTGGCTTATGTGGGATAAAGTTTAACTCATGGTAGTGATGAGGCCGTAGATGATTCATGTTATCTTTCCTCTTTTGTGAATTTTTGGAGAAGTTTCTTTTCTTTTGCTCATTTGAATTTTAGGAGGGTTTTTTCCCCATTCTTGAATAACCTTGTAGCTAAGGATATTGGATCTGAACATGATATTCCCTAAACCCCTCATGTACCATCAAGGGCGGAGCCAGGACATTAATCTACCCTGGGCTAACCAAGTTTTTCCTCCCTTTTTTGGTTGTCGTTCTATTATAATTTAACCCTAAAAGAGTAAGAGTGTAAGAACCAATATAATTTAACATCAGCCAGTACTCTATACTTAACATACAAAAACTAAGCACTCTATATTTAACATACAAAAACTAAGCACACCCGCCAGTGCTCTGCATTTAACAACATAAGTACAAATCTAAGCACACCAGCCAGTGCTCTGCATAATAAGTGAATACTTACAGATTTGAAGCTTCGCGATTCGACGAATTTGATGAATGTTTAGAGATAAAAGCAGCACCCAAATATTCAATATATTATGATTCCGATATTTGTAATGGTTGGAGCTCGAAAACCTAAACAATTGAAAAAAAAAGAACACAATAAAGTACTGTTATAAACTTATAATAACTAATAAGACAGTAGAACTATATTGAGTAAAATAGTAAAAAGGAAAAGGTGAGAGAGTGGAGTTAATGGCCCACAACCTACTGAGTTAAATATACGGTTTTTTTTTTGTTGTTGTCTTCAAGTGGAGTCAGAGGAGTATATATATTTATATGTATAGTAGACTTCTGTTGAGGGGCTCATCAAAGACCCACCCCTCACCGACAGTAGGAAACCCCAAATATATGCACACTTGAACCATAAAAATCAATAGAAACACTAAAATTGCAAAGAAGATCTAACCTGCTTCGAAGTCAACACCTTCGAACAAGAGCTACGACTTGCGTCTTCGAGTATTCTCAAAGTTTAAGAAGGCTGCGAGGATCATGGAGTAATGGAACAAGTTGTGGGTTTTGTTCTTCACTCCAGGTATGAGAAAAGTGAAAAACCCTAGGTAAATGTCTATTTTCCTTTATCCTTCCAAGTCGTTCAAATTTTTAAAAAACCGATTCGATCCATCTGAAAAAATGAGATGGGCTAAAATTTAAAATGAGGTGGGCTACACAAAAAATTCAGATGGGCTAAAATTTAAAATGTGATAGGCTATATAAAAAAAATGAGATGGGCTAAAACTTATTAGGGTATAATTTTACATATATATTTTTTTTCCTTTTTTTTTGCACCCCACCTTAGTCCCTTGTTGCATCCGCCCTCGTGTACCATGAGAAAAAAAAAGTAACAGAAGTCTTCGAAGAGCATGACAAAATCTGTAAGAGAACAATCAAGTTACACGGGTTCCATTGTTATGATGTATTCAAGATATAAGGGTTGCATTGTCATGATATTTCCATGCAATTAAGCTCTAGGTTCCTTGGGTGATGTAGGCTGAGACCCGCAAGATTAGGAAACTCCCAGGATGCCACTCGCCGGGGGCAATAGATGTCACTCAACGTTGTTAATCGCGACACTCACGCAACTAAGCCACACCCTTGATCATAGTAGGAATCACTCACTCCAAGCAAGACACACTTGCAAAATGTTTAATAATTAACTCAACTCTCCTTTTCATTTCATTAGATCACCTATTTATAGGTATTACAAAGATTACACTTCCAAGACTTAATAAAGTGTACCCAATTTCTAACTAGACCTTTCAAATACCTGAACCACTATTGAAACAAAGACAACTTTGTAGATAGTTAAGACACATCTTTCAAACAACAATTACGACTAGGCTAATAAATACTAAGACTAGAAACTAAAAGAAATTGACGAGAAGATTGAAAGGCGTAACTAATGACCCCTTGATTTGATCGGCATCATGATGCTCCTGCATCATTCTTCCTTTCTTCTAAAGAACTTGACCTCGAGTTTGATGTCAAATCCTCCCAAAGCTCCTGATCAATCTTCTTGACTTCCTCAATAGACACTTTATTTTGCTTCATCTTCAATCCTTTCAGAAACAACTGTGTTGGTTGACCATTCATCTTCAGCTTGTTTACATTCTCACAGCCACGATATGTAATATTTTAGTCACATTGCCATGGATGACCTTGAATTCCCGAATCCATGATAACAGGGCTTTGAAATCCATGAACAATACCATAAGTGTTAAAAAGATTGGTAAGCTGTTCAAGGAAAGATACCTCAATCCAGTCGATTGCATCAAGTTTTGGGGAAATGAAGCTAGTGCTGATGGTAGAGTGTGGGATTTTTGGATCAAATAGCTTTCTTGCCTCCTCCTATCCATCATAGTTGGGAGATTTGGGACACTGAACTATGGTTATCACAGTTGTTGGTGAATCTGAATCTTGATGTCTCTTATTAATTAAATTTCCTTCTTTAGTGTACGAATCGTAAATTGGAGGTGAATTCCTATCCACTACTGGTTGTGAAATTGTTGAATCTTCATAGGAGAAAATTTCGGTTTTGGCGAAATTGTTTTGTTTTATACGTATCTAAAAAGGGGGTAGAAAGGAATAAAGAGCCCATGTGCTTTACTGATGTTGTTCCCTTGTGGATTTCAGTTTGATAAGCAAGCTTTCCAATGTTTTTTTTTTTTAAACCTTTTTTATGCTGACCTTTTTTTTGGAAGAATGATGATGTTCTCAATGCTGATTACAAAATACTATATATGGGCCAAAGGGGGCAAAAGACTCCTACAAATGGAGTATTAAAATATATGTAAAAATAGCAAGTGCTGTGCATTCTTCGGATCTTTTTTCACTGTCAAAGCTCAATTTCCCTATATTTTACTACCGTGTTGCTCACTAATCCATGTCATTACAGATTGCTGAAATTTATAAGGAATTTTATATTTTGATTCCTCTTTTTAAATGATGTTTGAACCTTTTTTTTTAGTTTACTTGTTAGTGGGTAAGTATTGTTTAATCACAAGCATTTAGAATTCTAAAATATTGTTATGCTATCAATATAAACATTCACACTTCTCGATCATTTAGAGGCGAGAGAAACCAAAAGTTTTATTCTTGCTTCAAAAAGATAGGTGTCGTTATGTGTCAATACACGCGCTAGCTAGTATGTCCATGGCACCCTTTCTTTCATTTGTCTCCGGGTATTAGCTATTAGTATGAGCAGTGGTGACTCCAGGATATTGTAAACATGCGGTCATTTTAAGGCATAAATATCAGTTTAAGCTAAGAAAATAACATTTGTAGTACTAAACCAAACTCTCATTTTCACCCTTTCTCCGTTAAAAACCAAACTCTCATTATTTTTTTCCCTCAATCGCCATTTGTATGAGAACTATAGTTCCATAAGAATACAGATTCCAGAGTTCTAAAAAACAAATGAGAACCAAACAAACTAAAAGAAAAGAGAAGAAACCAAAACTCAGGGAAGCAAAGCTCAAGGAGGAAGAAGTACTCCATGGACAGTCTGAATTCTATCTTCAGCAGCGAAAAACAGTGTCGGCAAGGCCTGAGCTCCGATAGTCCGATGAGATCTTTTTCTTAACGTGGGAGATGAGGCACCACCACCATAGATCCTCCGCTGAAAAACAAACAAAACCAACTTCCTGTCAGTAACTGTCCTTTGCAATTCTCTCTTACACTCAGACCTTAATTAGCATACAACAAATGCCCAGAAAAATATACTCTAAGAGAGACGTACAAATACAATGTACGTGTTTGTAGGTGTCCTTTTACAAGTTAGAAACTCATTGACATGAAAGCAAAAAAAACCCTTTCCCATTGTATGAAAATCGGTTTTTGTGCTATCCTGCTGCTAAAATTATTTGAAAACAAAGGGCAAAAAAAAACTTTCCCGTTACACTATAAAAATAGGTCTAAGTTTTTTTGTGCAATCCTGTTACTGAATATTAGACTAGTGATGAAGTTGGAAAATTCGAAGGGTATGAGATAAACTTCTTCTACCAAATTAGATTGGAAAACATAGAAAAACCCAAAATCAAGAGGGAAATGGATCCTGATGATCTTTATACTTAATAGAACTTCCTCAAATAGAAAGTCTATTCAATCCTTAGATAATTTCTACCTCTAGAAATGTAAGTACTGCCTGAGGTACCTCAATCTGTCATGCCATCCTCTTAATCATTCTCTGTTGGTTGCTTCAGATCCGATCACCCAAATTCAATTTTGATTTGGCGAGTTTCGAATGTTTTTGCAAGGATCTTCACATATTCTGTTCAATTTCAAATGCTTAATTTGAGGACACGACTTCAAAATTTCGTCGAGGCCCTCCTTTGTCAGTTGAACACATCCTTTTACCTTGAGTGTATGTAAACTGGGGCAAGAGACCGCTATAACTTTGAGCAATTTATCATTTAGATGGCAATTATTACTCAAATCCAAATATCTAATTCGATAATTCCTTTCCAGATTCATGACCCAGTCATCTTGAATTTGTTCTGAAGATTCAATATTCAGTGTTACTTCTGAAAGCGCGGGACATTCTTTTGCAAGGATTGAGAAAGTGGTTGGGGTTAAGGAGGAACAACCGCGAAGCTTTATGGATACAATATTTGGAAGACATCGGCATAAATCTCTCATAGCATCGTCATTGGACAAAACTCCATGTTCAAGTTTGAAGTGCTTCAAAGTAGGACACAGGCGTAACAAAGTTGTAACTCTACAGATGTCGAAACCAAAGTGACAGACTAGTTTGAGCTTCTCCAATGGGATGCCAGCTTTTGCAATGGAACAAAGTAGTCCTTGATCATCATATCCCCATATGTGAAGTTCCCTTAAACCTGTTGCATGAATCTTTAGCAAAGGTTGAATTTCTTGATGGACCATAGTATCCTACTTTTAGAGAAGTTAAGTTTTTGCTATGGCAAAGTACCCAATCAATGCCTCGTCGAGTTATATCGCAATAACGGCATGCGATTTCATTTAAAAGCATACAATTGGATGAAAGAGCAATGAGAGAGCGATCAGAACAACTTCGATTCCCACATATATAAATTCTACGCAACCATGTAAGCTTATGCGAGATTGCCTCTATTCCCGCATCAGTTACCATGCGGGGATAGAGGCAAACATCTTCTGAAAGACCTTTTCTTGAAAAAATTGTATACCGAATATCTAGCTCTTCAAGCGTTGGAAAAGCATCGGCTATGTGAACAAGGTCGGTATCTTGAAGCGAGCCAAATTCTCTACATCTTAAAACCTTCAAATTTTTCATGGTGGATCCTAATATACTAAAGGTGACCGCAGATGGAGCAATCGGAAAAAAACGGAAACAGAGGGATTGAAGATCCAAAGCCGAAAAGGCGATTATCATTGCGAAGTAGTCGACGTCGGGTTCGGGAAAAACTCCAACGAGTTCCATCTCTTTGAGGTTTCTGAATCTGTCGAGGGCTCTGCTTAAGATCTCACACTTATTGCTGTAGAACACGTCGCTACTGGCCACTAACTTTCGACGCAATCGATTGGTGATTGTGAGGAATTGCTTACAGACCAACGAAGGGGATTGCAGATCGCCATAGTCGTCGTCGAGCGTCAGACGATTCAGTATCGACTCCCACAATTCTTCAGGGAGTTCCTTGCATCTTTCCTCCATGATTTCTCAAAGCAAAAATCCAACAACTGGTTAAACAAAAAAGACAGATGATTAGTGTCTTATGTGAAGTTAACGAATTAGAAAGCTCTATACTTGAGTTTGGGTTTTTGGTTTCCCAATAGGAGATGGATTCGTGTGTACACATTATTGGCAAACCTGTATTTCGAAAGGGTGTAATGGTAGAACGTTTCCTAATAGAACTCGAAACTAAATTGAGCCCTATTAGGAAACTGGGTTTCAAAAAATAATTAATTAATTTTGTATTCCAAAAACATTGTTATTCTATAAAGGGAGAGTTAATTAGGGGTCTTGTACAAAGAATATCATTATGATTTTATCATATGAGATTTGAATAATTATGATTCTATATTGATATTCAAATAAACCCCAAAATATCATTTTTCTCTCCTAATTTTCCTAATATTTCTCTCCCCCAATTTTCCTAATATTTCTTGAAAAATTCCTTATGACAAAAAACACATAAAAGATGATAAATTAAGTAACCGTATTAGGCCTTGTTTGATAACCCAGATTCAACACTTTAAACTGAATGAATTAAGTAATAAGTAATTAAGTAGGTTTGGTAACCACATTTTACATTACTTAAAAAATTAAGTGGCTCTTAAAATCCAAGGTAAAATGTTGACAAAAATTAAGTAGCTTCAAGCTACTTAATTTTTACTGAATTTCTAAGTGGTTTCATTTAACTATTTTTTCCTCCACCAGACCGCCACCACCACTTACACCACCACTCCTACCACCACTGCCGCTACTATACCACCACCACTACTCACACCACCATAATTGCCACTTCGCCACTCCCACCACCACTGCCACCGTCACCCCACCACCACCTCTGCCACCATTACACCACCACCACTACCGACAACACCATAACCATCACTCCACCACTACACTACCATCACTATTGCCGCCACCCCACCACCACCACTCCGCCATTACACAACCACCACCACTAACAACACCATAACCATTACCACTCCACCACCACTATTGCCGCCACCACCACCACCACCACCACCACTACTATTGCCACCACCCAACCACCACTGCCGCCGCCATCCCACCACCACCACTAACAACACCATAACCATCACTTCACCACTACACCACCACCACCACTCCGCCGCCACCCCCACCACCACCTCTGCCACCATTACACCACCACCACCACTCCGCCGCCACCCCCACCACCACCACTACCGACAACACCATAACCATCACTCCACCACTACACTACCATCACTATTGCCGCCACCCCACCACCACCACTCCGTCATTACACAACCACCACCACTAACAACACCATAACCATTACCACTCCACCACCACCACCACTATTGCCGCCGCCGCCACCACCACCACCACCACCACCACTACTATTGCCACCACCCAACCACAACTGCCGCCGCCATCCCACCACCACCACTCCACCATTGCACCACCATCACTGACAACACCATAACCATCACTTCACCACTACACCACCACCACCACTCCGCCGCCACCCCACCACACCACTCATACTACCCCCATTGCCGCTACGACCCCACCACCATTATTGCCGCCACCCCACCACCATCATTCACACCACCACCACTATCGCCACCACCCGATCATCACCACCACCACTCCCACTCTTCCACTCTCACCACTAATACCACAACCACTGCCACCACCATCACCACCACTGCCGCCACTACACCACCACTACTCCCATCATCGCTCTCCCACCACCACGAGGCCACCACTCCACAATTACAACCACCATTGTCGATATACCACCATCTTGCCGATATTCTGTATATTTTTATTATTTTGATAATTGTACTCTTTTTTTTCATTTACCAATTTCATTTTCGTATTTTAGTATGAATATATGAAATGAAAGACAAAGTAAGATAATTAGTGAATTTAACACTACCACCGCTATACCACCATCTTACCAATATTATACATATTTTCACAAATGTACTTTTTTTTTTCATTTATGTATTTCAGTATGAATATATGAATGGCAAATTAAGAAAATTAGTGAATTTAATACTTCAGCTCTTTATACAGATCAAACAAATTATTTATTTCAGTGCTTAATATTCAGTACATATCAAACAGCTTATTAGCTTAATAAATTCAGCATTTAGTTTTCAGTACTTAATTTTCAGTTTTCAGTTTTCAGCTTTCAGTTTTATCAAACAGCTCCTTAGACTATGTCAAAAGACTGATGATTAGCGTTTTATGGGAAGTTAAGGAATTGGAAAATAAAAATCGTAGCTTTGTTTTTTTTTGGTTTTTTTTTTTTATCAAAAAAATCGTAGCTTTATACTTGAGTTTGGGTTTTGGTTTCCCAGAAGGAGATGGATTCGTGTACACACATGATTGGTTATCAAGGGTATAATGGTAGAACGTTTCCTAATGGAGCTCGAAGCCAAATCGAGTCCATAAAACTCTATATGCATTGGAGTTTTGGCATGATAAAAAAAAAAAGTTTTGGTATTATCACTATCGAAACATTATAACTACAAAATCTAATTAAAATGCATGATATGAAGTAAGTTAATCTGTCTCATGCTTTCTTTGCTAAACATATATTATATGAAGTAACTAAACTGGGCCGGGTCAGCACGGGACCCGACAAGTGTTGGATTCGGCACGGCATGACGTAGACTGTGAATTTAAATAGTACGCGTTAAGTGCTTTCTGGCACAGATACTCTGGAGATGAAGATGAAACTAGTGCTTGTAAAAACATTATAACTACAAAATCTATAGCTTGGTAAATACGGAGTATTAGGAGTCTCACCTAGGAGCAATTTTGGAAGCCCACTGTCGATGCCCTGAGACTTAGCCGGACATAGATGTTTAGGTAGGGTGTAACGTATCAAGTGTTTGTTATATGTTACAACCAAGAGCACACATTTTAGAGTCCGAAAGTGTCTAAAAGAGGATTCAAAGGTGTAAATATTTTTAATTTTGGAAAATTAACTTTTATCCTCATTTTAAAATAATTCTTAAACTAACGTCCCATTTATTATTTCCCATTTAATTATGCCACATTTCTTAATTTACGTACCAATTTCCGAATATAATAAATTTTCCAATACAATTTCGACAAACATGACAAATTCAGGATCCACACATAATAAATTTGAGAATACATTTGTAGCAATTTTTACTAACATGATAAATTTCTTGTATATGAACATTCCGGCAAACAGGGGAAATTTGTTACCAATGCATCTTTGGACAAACGCGATAAATTTTAAAATCTAGAGTGTCCCAAACATGATAAATAGGTTACAAACTGGTGGGAATCTCCCATGTGAGTGAGAGGTGCGCGTAGCGGGGGATTACTCCCCCGGGCCTTCCCATGTTCCAGACACACTAGATTACACCCTGGGTATATATTGTGGGGGTGTGAGGAGTGGTGTGTGTGGGTGTGTGCGTTGTGTGACAGAGAGAGAGAGAGAGCCGGTGAGAGATTCCTCCTCCGGGAGGGAGCCGTGCCTTGGACACTTTGTCGGAGCACGGAGGGGTGAGGTTTGAGCGATGGGGTACCGGTTTGTGGTCCCCGGGGAGTTGGTTGGTGCTCTGGAGAGAGATTTTTCATGTATATTGTGTATTATGTGAATATATACATATACAAAGAGTTTTTCCTCAAATCATTGTGTGAGTTGCGTGCATATGGGACCGGGGTCGAACCCCAACACTTACAAGATAATCTACCATAAATTATTATGAAACATATCATTTCATATCAATTTACCATGAAAATTGGGATTGAACAATCTATTATTATGAAATATATCATTTATCTACCATAAATTATTATGAAATATATCAATTTACCATGAAAATTGGGATTCAAACAATCTATACCATTTCATATCAATTTACAATGGGCATGTATAGCGGTCATAATAAGTTAACTTATTTTCCCCGGTTTCATGCCCCTGTCGTAAAAGTTAAAATTATATGTGTCGGGTGAGGTGCTTGGTACATACTTCAATGCAAAAGGCCTTTTTTTTTTGTAGTAATATAAGCTTCTCCAATGGAACGCATGCCTTTATAACGGAACAAAGTAGTCAGCTGTCTAGCTAGATCATCACAAGCCACAAGCACACCATTCAAGTGCACGTAAAGCTCTTGCATAAATCATCAAGTTACATAAACGGAACAACTATATAATCTGTTGATGGAATGAAGTGCCCAGCTTTCAGAGACATCAGGTTTGTACTATGCTGTACAACAAAAGAAATTCCGTCTTGAGTTATACTGCATAACATACCTCCGATTTCTTCCAAAAGCACACAATTGGATAACAGACCAGTGACAGATCGATTAGAACAAACTTCATTCCCGTATATATTAAATATTCTACGCAATCCTCGAAGCTTGTGACAAATTGCACCGATCCCAGCATCAGGTTGAATCGATAACTCAGGATATCTAACTCCCGAAGGATAGAATTTGTTTTCCATATATTTGATATCTAGCTCCTCTTCAAGTCATGGAAATGCATCAGCTCTATGAACAAGGTTGAGATCTGGAAATGTTACTATTATATCCACGAATCAATCAAACATTACATTAAATTCAACAATTAATTATCAAATCAACTGACTCAGGGAGTATATTGAACTGAGGGATGAATAAATAGTGTCACTACTACAAAAAACCATAAACATCACTTTCCATCACGCCCACAAAAGCGTGATGGCTCAAGGTGTGATTGTAAGTCGGGCATTTTCTATCACGCTTTATAAGCGTGATAGAAAGATAATAACGATCACGGTCAAAAAGTGTGATGGTTTCTTGTAAAAAGTGAGACGAAAACTAATTCCATGCGATCTTTTTTGGTTTTCTATCTCACTTTTCATGTAAAAACGTGATGTTTTGTGGTTTTAGATCTCGGTTTTCCATCTTTACCATCACACCCAAAAAGCGTGATTAAAAGATGCACCATCTTTAAAAAAAAAAATTCTTTTTTTTTTTGAAAATTCTGAGACCAATTCTCTATACGCCTTAGATTAAGCCGTATTCACTTGAAATTCTTTTCCAACGCCACCATTAACACATGCAAGACCATAACAAATAATATAACCAACAAAGGGAACCCAACCACAAAGAAACTAGCCAAATAACAAGAATGATCGTTGTCAAACAAATTATTGACATAGGAAAAGGTGAAACACCAGTTAAGTATCCCAATTAGAGTAGCATTCACAAAATTAATTGGGATATACATAGAATGAGCCTTATCGGTTATCAAGTTCCATACAGAAAGATTACTGTAATGTGTGCATTTCACATTACAGGACTTAGAGACTGAACATTCAGCCAACTAAAGAATAAGTCCCACGTAATTTTATTTCGCTTCACAAGTACCAAAATACATTCTTTAAAAAAAAGCTTCTTTCTTCGCGCCGGTCATTTTCTCTCCACAAACAAAATAAAAACACAGGAGATGATTGTAGAATACAGTGGCATAATTCTAGGGCTGTGATTGAATTTGAAAAAAGTGCGCCTTTTTGCGCCTAGGCTGTGCCTTGTTCTGTTGTTCAAGTCGCCTTGCTTGGGGTGACCCTGCCTAAGCACACCTTTAACTACTACGATCTTAACAATCTGTTGAGAGGGTGATTTTCAGGAATATATGACGTGTGTACTTGTCACTCCCAGCCTATGTATCCAGAATCTGGAAACTGATGTATGTGACTAAAGCCATGTAAAGTCAATAAAGTTACTTGATTACAGGTTATATGGAGATATAAATAAATGCACAAACTAAGCCAACATGACACCAAGGCAACAAGTAATGATGACCAATGGAAACCAGATCAATCAGGAAGCCGAATCAAAGATAAAAACTAACCTCAAAAATTGGTGTTATTGTATGATCCATTTGTGTTATTGTAGTAGTGTGCAATCAATTGTTTATTCCAGCGAGTATGCGCTTCAAAAATAAATATATCAGCCAATGCTTTTTCCACACCACCAACAAAAGCAAAACCATGTCCCAATTGCTAATCGTTCAAGTTCTATTACAAGTTGACCAAATGGCACTAACACAACTTTATGCATATCTTTTCTCACAAGTAATGCCGGAGACACAACCAACTAATGGTGAGACTCATCGGGACTAGTGAGGGCCTAGTAAGAGAAATTTCACATAACTAGTACCAAAAATTCTTGTATACTTCTTTTTTCATGCAATTTCAGCCGCAAAAGATCGCACTGAAAGACTTCTACTTTTTTTTTTTTGAAAGGCAAAGAGAATTTTATTCGTCCAATAAACAGTAACAGAGTTTCAATACAAACCCACCCAAAGAGCTCATATAAAGCACCATCACAACGAAAGTGAAACATCCCAACTAGGTTGGCACCCAACACTTTCGACAATCATATGCCACATGAGCCCAAAAGTAGGATGGATGACAATGGATCAACCAAACTCCATCAAAATGGAAGCCAAATAGAGGAATTCCAAGAGAGAAAAACCTTGGTAGCATTGTTTACTAGCATTTTTGGAGAAGTGCTGCTGCATATTAATGGAGCCAAACATCCAAGTCAGCGAATCCCATTAGTAATTTGACATATTGAGATGATAGGGGTCTAATTGAATAAGAGAAGAAAATTTTAGGTGTGAAATTGAAATTTGTTAAAGTTTGAGAGTCTATAAGGAATTGAGATCAAAGTTTTGGGGACATTTTTGAAATTCTCCCTTCACTTTCCCTGGCATTTTTCACAGCTTCCCCATAATCAAGCTAATCTGAGGAGGAAAAGAGTTTCAGGGTTTCCAGTCGGGGCGAGTTTATGTTGGCTGTGTGGGGAGAGAGAGAGAGGGAGAGAAGCCGACTTACGCATGGAACCCTAGTCTCTTGTTTTATTCCATCCCCATGTTTTAGATTCCACAATCAGGTAATAAAGTCTCTCACTCGTTAATGCGATTATGTATTTGTGCATATGTGCTTGCCTGTTGTTCTTCTTTCTATTATTCAGGTTCAATCAGTTGTACCCATGAAAAATGCTACCTTAACGAGGAAATTTGTGTGCTACATTTCACTAATTCTTCTCTGGCGAAGGAATGGGGTTTAATGAGGTAGTGTTTGGGTTTTATCTAATCTAAATTTATAACTCAAAGTGTCCGGGCTAGCATACGCACACCTCGACTAACTACTAGCAGGGAGTTCAAATTAAAGCCCCGACAAACCTCCGTATGGGCTGGCCCTATAAGAGCTGGTAGCACCTGACCCCGGACATGTATTTAGATTGACATAGCTAGATTAAGACTAGAAATCTATTGTATGTCAGGATTTAGAATCTAATGTATGTGAGGATTTAAAAAATGGCTTACACGTTCCGCCACAAAGTGATTAGCAAAGGGGCACCGAAAAAAAAGTGATCTAACGTCTCATCCTCCCCTCCACACATCGCACACGCAGCATCATTCGACATGTTTATCTTTAGTAAGACACCCTTTACTGCCAAAATGTTATGCAAAACCTTCCAAACAAACAATCCATCCAATCGGAGAAATCAAGTCAGTTTGTTGTGGAAAATTTAGGGTACACATACTCATCAATCTATGTGGTTCAAACAGTGGCACTCATATGGATACAAATACGCTAATCACACAGTATTGTGGGTCAAGTTGGGGAAAAACTGATGCAAACAATTTCAATCCCTTCTTATTGAGGTCCAAAGCATTTTACAGTTCATTCATTTGAGTTTGACTGATATTTCTTATCAATAATTACAGTTTCCAAGATTACTTGGAATTTTAGGACAAACTTGGGTCCGTGCATGCTTTAGTAGCAGTGCTGCTGATTGTGCCAAATTACTTAACAAGCAAAGTAGTACTTGAAGACAGTTGAGAATTGGGTTTGCTTTTTTCCTGATATATAGGTAGGCCACTTTTTAATTGAGTGAAAAGTAAGTCTGTCTAGGAAAATGCCCATATATATTGTGTCTTTTTAGTCTTACCAGATGAATTAATCTAACCGTATAAGGTTAAGGTGATGGGTTTGGAACTTCACCCTCCTGCCTTTTCAGGATATTGATGAACAGTTTTCTTTTTTCATGTATCTTTGCAATCTTACCGATGCCCTAAGCTCAAATGAAATCGGTACTTGGAGCTTATTGTTATTTACTTTCTTTAGACTTCATAAAAGCTGCCAATGATGGGGATTCGGAGATCTACTTCAGATATAATCAGTAATCTTCCGAGCAATATCATGGAAAATATTCTCAAGTACTTGCCATTGAGGGATGCAGGGAGAACAAGTGTCTTGTCAAGAAGATGGAGGTACAATTGGGTAACACTCCCGCAACTGGTATTTCAAAACCAGTTCTTTGTAAGCTCCGGGGATACTGAAAAAATCAAGGCCATAATATGCCGTGTTCTATTGCTTCATCAAGGACCATTAGTTAAATTCGAGCTGTCTTATCCTCCATTTGGAAGTTGTATGGATATCGATAATTGGATTCTTATACTGTTGAAGAAAAATATCCAGAAGTTTACCCTTCGGCTTTTTGTAGGCCCGAACCATGAGTGCCCTTGTCACCTATTTTCTTTCCTCCAACTGAAGCATTTGAATCTCCGTAAATGTGTATTCAAACCACCTCCTGCGTTCAAGGGATTTAGCAGGCTTGTTGACCTTAACCTCTTGTATGTAAATGTTGCTCCTGAAATGTTCGGAGAATTCATCTCTCATTGCCCCTTGCTCGAACGATTAAGGTTGGAGCATTGCAGTGAATTTGACTCCCTCGAAATCTATGCCCCTAATCTCAAAGATTTCACCTTTTGTGGTGTTTCCAAATCAATTTCTTTCAAGAACACCCCACTTCTTGCTGTAATTTCAATTACCTTGCTTTCCTATTATGCAAATGTTGAATGGCATGAGGAAGAAACAGACTCCGAATGGGTGAAGTTTTTCCAATGTTTACCTGCTGCTATTGAGTACATGCACTTGGATAGCTCCTTTTTGGAGGTAAGATAACTTTACATCCTAGAAATCCACTTTGCATAGTAGGCCATGCTTCTCACTCTCTTTTCCGGATTTCTTCAAGTCATTTCCTGCAGGTCATCTTCCAGTGAGACTTCCAAGTACTTTGAACCATCTCAAAGTTCTTGCTCTATCTGATATCTGTTGTTACATTCTTGATCACGTCTCACGTGCTCTTTGCTTGGTTAGAAGTTTCCCCAATTTAGAGAGAGTTAAAATCAGTGTGAGTTACTACAGAATTCCTTGCCCCCTACTTAAAGCTTAAAGTTATCTATGAAATACTCTGGAGAAGCAATTGTTCTTTCTTTCTTTCTTTCAGATGTATGATGATGATGATGATGATGTTCCTCAGCGAGATCTTGTTGTTGAGTATTTGGAAGCACAAGATTCTTCGGAATTTTCATTGAAACAGCTTCGAGAAGTGAAGATCCGGAACTTTTCAGGTGCAAAGTCTGAAATGCACTTTACTAAACTCCTGTTGGCACATTCAACGGTACTCGAGAAGATGGAAATATTGTACTATCCTGATATTTCTGATGAAGTAGGGGTCATGATGTTAGACAAGCTGAAACAATCTCCTAAAGCATCTCCAAAAGCAGAAGTCGTGTGCATTCCCCTGGATATTTATTTATAGTTGGTTACTCAAGTTTTCCAGATTCCATCAAACCTAAAGGAAAGAGTTGGTAATCGCCTTCAGTGGAGTTTATTGTACGCAATTTTGAGACTTCTGTTTTGAGAGAGCTGTATAAGTACCAGCAACTATAGTAAGGAAATTCAAGAAGCATTCCATTTCCCCTTGGCAAATATTCCTAGCTCATGATTTTCATATAACATGGTAATGTGCCCACTATGCAGGTCATATAACATGGTTTCGATCTGCTGTCGTTCGCCTCCGAATGGCCCTCAAAGCATTGACAATCGACTTAACTTCTTGATGCATGATTTACGAGATCTTTAGACAAGCCAATTCTAGTTGAGACGCATAGAGTAGTTGCGTGTGTAAGATGTGTGTGGTTATAGCATAGATTTGCTTTTCTGTCATTACATTTACCACTAAGCAAAGACAAATAATTGTCAAAACTACAATGTTTAGTGTATCCCCAAAGCAAGTTTATAACCATGAAGCCACAAAACAAAGGCACTATTTGTGAAGATACTATATCAGCAGTACGCAAAACATATAACACAGCTTAAAACTAAAACTCCGAGAGGTTTGGCCAAGTGAACATGAGAAAGCAACAAGTGCTTGTCTTGCATGTTCGAATCCATAACGGCCGAACATTTCAAACCTTAATTAGAGCTACCGGAGGTTTGCCGGGTCGGGCCCCACAACAATTTAAGGTGCGCCCAAACTAGACATCCTGTTCGTTTTCCAGTTTAGTTTTAGTTTTGATGACATCATCATTTCTCTCATATCTCTCTCTATCTCTCTCCACTCATTACACCTACTGACATCATCAAAACTAAACTATCTAACCAAACACAACCATCGTAACCTTCCACCATTATCGAAAGGAAAAGTATTTTGTACATGTACGAATATAATGGACAACAATGCAGGAATCTGGAAAATGAAGGGCAGCTAAAAAATGGTAAGAAAATTATAATGGTTGTTTATGAGCATGAAAATACAGTTGTTTGTATTTGGTTTTTTCTAACCAGGTATCCAGACCAATTTACGCGCACATCTTACCTCTTACTCTTCTGTCTTAAGTATTCACTTCCGATCCACATGGACACCCCAAAACTTGCGGACATCTTTTCCCGGTGGAAGGCTCCGGATCGTGATTGTTTTTGGGTGTGTATCATACACATAAAAGTTACGATTTTTTTATAATTAAAGTTATGAGACACATCAAAATGTTACGAATCATATTGCAGAAAAGTTACAAAAAATTAAAAAATGTTATGATTGCCAATGAGGTGGCACAATGTGAACCATACAATAGATGCATATTGTACATATCTTTAATGGGTGTGTCTTGTAGCGATTTCCGAATACAAATTCCCCTTGGCCCTTGATTGTTCCCCTCATTGAAAGGAACTTCACAAAATATTTTCGCTATCAAAAATTTGGTAGTTGTATTTATTACTTTGTAACTTTGCTTTTCAGTTTGATCCAGCTAAATAATTGGTAGCCACCCCATAAATGTAATTACATCCACTTGTACCTGAACAACACCTAAAAATTAAAATTTAGGTGTTGTAATTGAATTTGTTTCAGATTGATGGTCAAAATGTAATTTATACAATGTGGCTCGGAGCACGTTTTTGTTTTTTGTTTTTTGTTTTTTTAACGGGGGCTTGAAGTATAGACGGTGTAATTGTTTTCTCTTCATTCTCTTTCTTTTTGGCAATATTTGATCCAAACTCAAGAAACCACCCAAACCCATTCATTCTAGATGCACTCGAACTCAATCCACTTATCAACCAAGTCATAATCCAAATTGACTCATCTTAAATGAGTCGTAACTCGTAAATGAGTCAACCGATGAACCTACAACACCCAATAAATTGTAGATATAAAACACATTACTAGCATACTCGAAAATTACTAATGTCACCCAAAATATACTACGACCACCCCTAAGTTTACTGCGGGTGGTATATGTTGGAAAATATGCTTACTTTTTGTGATAAAACCGAAAATATGAATGCAATAAAATCGGAATGCAAAACCTGAAAATTGATGAAATGAAATGATGATCAAGGTGAGTGTACAACACTCTGTACTTAAGACAGATTCGCCCCCGCTACGGTGCTTACGGTTTGCATGGACGTTTATCTCCCAGCACTACTTGATCGAACTCCCCACAGAAGCAGCACTACAATCAATGGGTCTGTTGAACCAGTTTGTACTCTCTCCAATGAAAAGACACCGACTCAATGAAAGTTTAGAAAAATCAACTCTTTAAAATGAAAGAAAGATGTCATATATATAGGTAAACTAGCGACTCTACGAATAGTCACAAGAGTAAAGAGACACATCTGTTCACGAAAGGACGCGTCCGTCCACAGCGAACAGGTGTCAATGAAAAGACACGGCTCTAAATCAATTCAATTTTTATTTACACTTAAAATAAATATTATAATCAAAATATTTTTTCCAACAGTATATATTGGGTATAAATCCCTGCACTTCTTTGATGGCGCTTTCAAATCAATTTCTTTCCCGAACACCCCACTTCTTGCAGTAATTTCAATTACCTTGCTTTCCTGGGATGCAAATGTTTTAAGCAGCCTTGAGGAAGAAGCAGATTCCGAATGGGTGAACTCATTTATTCATCTGTTATTGAGAACATGCGATCGGATAGCTCCTTCTTGAAGATAAGAAAAGGCTTATTTACCTTTTTAATCCCCAAAGTATTCGGGAAGTGTCAATTTGGTCCCCAATATTCAAATCGTGTCTATCGAGTCCCCAATGTTCACAATGTACATTTAAGTGGTCCCTAAGTCTAACTCCGTCCGTCTTCTCCGTCAAATGCAGGGGTAATTTCGAAATTTCACTCCCACTTCATCTTCCTCCTCAAAACCCTAACAATCCCCCAATTCTCTCTCTCTCTCTCTCTCTCTCTCTCTCTCTCTCTCTCTCTCTCTCTCTCTCTCTCTTACTCCTTGACAGGGGAACCCCCATCCCAACACCCACAATCCATTTCCCTCAGCGATTCCTTCACTATCTCTACCGGAAAATTGAGCACCGTCGTGGGCCCCCTGGTGGAGAACGCCGCTTGGTCGTACGCCAACGCGGCTACCTCCGCCGAATCATACGTTCCGAGCCAGACCCGGATCCCTTTCCTCGTCGAATCCCTTATTTCCGCCGCGAATTTCCCCCACGGCCGCTTCCTGACGCCTCTGTACGACTTGAATTCCTTCTTGGGATCTGATTTCGGAGTGGAATTGATTTCGCAGACGGAGGAATTGGATTCGACCAGAACTCCCAAGAGTAGCATTTGTTCGGAGTCGTTGGTATCGAATGGAAGGGAATTGAAATCCTGATGTAATTTTTTTTTTCCCCTTATGTTCGTTGGGGTGGGTTATGTAACAAAAGAGAGAGAGAGAGAGAGAGAGAGAGAGAGAGAGAGAGAGAGAATTGGGGGATTGTTAGGGTTTTGAGGAGGAAGATGAAGTGGGAGTGAAATTTCGAAATTACCCCTGCATTTGACGGAGAAGACGGACGGAGTTAGACTTAGGGACCACTTAAATGTACATTGTGAACATTGGGGACTCGATAGACACGATTTGAATATTGGGGACCAAATTGACACTTCGCGAATACTTTGGGGACTAAAAAGGTAAATAAGCCGATAAGAAAAGCTTCACTTCCTAGAAACCGACTTTGCTCAATAGATCGTGCTCTCTGTTTCCGTTTTTGCTTCAAGTCATTTGCTGCAATATTCCAGAGAGAACAATCTCGAAGTTCTTGGTGAAACTTGTCCACAATCACCACGAGTGTAGATATAAATATACAAGCATGTATATGAAAAATCATAATTCAAAACTTAAAAAGCGAATTTTTACTAACTCTCCTCACACTAATAACATTTTCAACGTACATTTCCGCTACTTTATTGTTTGATATAGATTCCTTCAGAAGGTTCAAGTAAACTGCAAACACAGATGGTGTTACCAAAAAAATAGTAGTAAAAGTCACCCATTCAAATCGCTTGTAAAGCTCTTTCAAGCGTAACAACCTTCAGTTTCTTTCTCCCTGGAGCGCGGGCTGCACTCTTCAGGCGTCGGTTCATCTCCGGCGAACTTTTCCGGTGAACTTCTCCGGCGATATTTTCTGGCGACCTTTTCCGGTGATCTTAGCACTCTCCTATGGAGTAATGGGTGATCGAAATGATAACCAAACTGATGGTGGATGGACCCCAGTCATCAACAACCACACCAGACATGGAGGTATTTCTGGAAACCTACCTCTTATTACACTCTTTGTGGATAATCTGCCAGATAACACTAGTCAGCCATGGCTTAAGATGATGTTCAATAATTATGGGGTTGTTAAAGACGTTTTCATTCCTCAAAAGAGAAGCAAAGCCACTGGAAACAAATTTGGTTTCATTAAGTATGACTGCCCAGTTTCGGCTGATTTGGCTGTTCTTAAAGCAAATGGTTTATGGCTCGATGATAAGAAACTTTTTGTCAAGATTGCATCTTTTGGTGCTAAAGGTAATTTGTCTAATTCAACTAGAGAAAGAGTTAACTGTAAGGGTAGATTGAAGCAAGCAAAGATCGACAATCATGTTACTGATACATGCCAGGGAGGGGTTAATAGAAGTGGATCTCATAATGAAGTTTTGGTGGACAATGGGAGATCTTTTGCTCAGGTCCTTATTGGTAAAAAGGCCCCAATCGGTATTGATAACTTTCCTAAAGTTGCTATGAAAACCATTAACTTGCAACCTATGGGCAATGGTTGGTTGTTCAGGAGTGCCGTTGCCACCCTCCGCAGAGTAAGGTCTATGGTGGACCTTAAACAGGAACTTCTGTTGGCAAAGATTAACTTCTCAGATGTAAGGTCTTTGGGTGGAAGATTTGTCCTCATCACCTTCTCTAATCAACAGCTAAGAGATGATTTAATCAAAGGAGCCTGGTGGGATCAATGGTTTGATTTCATCAAACCATGGAATGGTGAAGTCTCGGGTTTGGAAAGATTTGCTTGGATCTCTTGTAGAGGTATTCCCCTCAACGTGTGGGGCGTCTCCACATTCAAGAAAATTGGGGAATCATGGGGGACGTTCTTGTCAGTTGATGATGATACTATGAAATATCTCGCCTTCGATAAAGCCAGAATTTTGATCTCAACTACCTCTCCTCATAAGATTGTAGACTCTATTCAACTGACTGTAAATCAGGTACAATACTTGGTTCATATCACAGAAGAAGAGCTCCCTACATTTTCTTTATCCACTAAAGGGGATAATGGCTCAGTAAAAGGCGGACATGAAAATCGGGAGACAGAAAACGATGATGTGGAAATCTTCCCTTCGGATGGTAGGCCGGAAGGAATACTAGAGCAGAATCCACATTTCAAGAATTTATCAACATGCCATTTAAAGGAATACGGGGAAATCATTGGGAGTGGCAAAGAAGACCAACACTCCCACGCTCCAGAGGTGGCTCATGAATTAGCTGCGGAGAATGATGGGGGAAATAATGAGGCAAACTCAAATTCTTTTCACGGACTAGACTCGTTGGTGGGTCTAGAATCGCTGGTGGTGGAGTCATTTGCCAATTCCTTTCAAGGTCAAGACAAAGGGGTTTGCATGAGCTTCGAAGGAAGTGATCCTATTCAAGACTCAACTTTTTCAACCAAGGCAAATTGGAATCAAGACTTTCAGTCAGACTATAGCGCTGATTCCCAATCCTTTGATCTCATTTCTGCTGACCCTCTCATAAATTATGTGGAACTCAAGCGTCAAAAGAGGAAGAAAAGATCCAAACAAGGTCGTCGTAAGAAATCTTTTTCCTTATGGAGGCATAATCCTTTGAAAGCTACTCTTTTTTCCAGGACGTATAGCTCGGATATAAAAGAGAACAAGACAAGGAGGTTAAAGCAGGGCCCGCAGAAAATTAGAAGAAATGATGAGTCTCCTGTCAACCTTGGATCCCTTTCTTTGGGGGGAAACCGGCAATCTGAATCTAGGCCTTCGCAATCGTCTCTAGAGGATGTCAATAGCAGAGAGAAAAGGATGGAGGAAGATTATATAGCAACATTGACCACCGGGAAAAATCTTGGAGTATCTATTCGCTCGGAGGATGAATTAGTCTTAAAAGAAATGATTGAAGATGAGTTCAAAGCATTTTCTCAAAAGACTAAGCAATGGGAAGCAATCTATTGAGAGAAAAGATTCCTCTTGAATTTTGAAAGTAGGTTGCGGCAGTATTCTGGCGTGGTGAGGGTTGAAATAGGTTGTTTGGGCTGGCGTGAGCAGGCATAGAGAGGCTCTTGTGGTGGCTGTTTTGGATTCAATTCCCTTGGGTGTTTTTTTTTGTTTAGGCTGCATAGAGGTTTTGGGTGTTTTCTCCTTTCTTTTTTCTCTTTCATTCAACCTCGGTTGGATGTCCCATCCCCCTCCCCCCTCTCGGTGTACCCTTATCGAGTTTCTTTAATAAATCTTCTTTTATCGATCAAAAAAAAAAGTCACCCATTCAAATCCCTAACCATTAACGTCGTCACCCTTTCTCTCTCATGGCTACACATAGGGGTGTAGTTGGCTCGGGTTTGTATGTCTTTTGGTGGATATTTTGCGTACTGACCCCGATTGAACTAATGAAAGGACCGATACTGGTTTAGGAGTACAGGTGACCTGGTACCTCTAAGAGTGACGTACAAATACAAACGTATGTGTTATAGGTATCCTTTTACAAGATAGGAACTCATTGACATGAAAGCAAAAAAAAAAAACCTTCCATCTGAAATTATTTGAAAACAAAGTTAAAACAACAAATGGGTACAGGTGACCTGATTTCTCTAAGAGAGACTTACATTCCTTACTCAATCCTTAGATAATTTCTAACTCTAGAAATGTAAGTACTGCCTGATGCACCTCAGTCTATTATGTCATTCTCTTGATCATTCTCTGTTGCTTGCTTCGGATCCGATCAACTAAAATCGATTTTGATTTGGCGAGCTACCTTCGGATGTTTTTGGAAGGATCTTCGCGTATTCTGTCAGATTTCAAATGCTTAATTTGAGGGCAGGACTTCAAAATTTCCTTGAGGCCCTCTTTTGTGAGTTGAACACATCCTTCTACCTTGAGTGTATGTAAGTTGGGGCAAGAGACCACTAT
>CM029271.1:31304760-31467476 GCA_016920895.1 Vaccinium myrtillus | reverse complement strand
GACCACTATATCTTTGAGCAATTTATCATTTAGACGCCAACTATTACCCAAATCCAAATATCTAATTCGATAATTCCTTCCCAGATTCATGCCCCAATCATCTTGAATTTCTCCCGAAGATTCAATATTAAGGGTAATTTCTGAAAGTGCGGGACATTTTTTTGCAAGGACTAAGAAAATGGTTGCAGGTAAGGAGCCGCGAACCTTTATGGATTCAATATTAGGAAGACATCGGCATAAATCTTTCATAGCATTGTCACTGATCCGAATTAATGCACAATCAACTTCAAAGTGCTTCAAAGTAGGACACGCGTGTAACAAAGATGTAACTCTACGGATGAAGAGATTAGAGATATAGAATAGTTTGAGCTTCTCCAATTGGATGCCAGCTTTCGCAATTGAACAAAGAAGTCGTTCTGAATCATCATCCGCTACTATGTCCAGTTCCCTTAAACCCGTTGCGTGTATCTCCAAATCATCAAAATTGAAGGCAGAATTTCTTGATGAACGATAGAATCCTGCTTTAAGAGAAGTTAAGCTTGAGCTATGGCAAAGAGCCCATTCAATACATCGTCGAGTTATATCGCAAGAACTGCACGCGATTTCATTTAGAAGTATACAATTGGATGAAAGAGCAATGAGAGAGCGATCAGAACAACTTCGGTTCCCACATATATAAATTCTACGCAACCCTGTAAGCTTACGCGAGATTGCCTCTATCCCTGCATCAGTTACCATGCGATTTGATAATTCAGGATACCGAATATTCTGTTCTCCAAAGCTGTTTCTGGGATGTCGGATATCTAGCTCTTCAAGCCTTGGTAAAGCATCAGCTATATGAACAAGGTCGGGATCTCGAAGCGACTCAAAATCGCTGCATCTTAAAACCTTCAAATTTTCCATGGTGGATCCCAATCTCCTAAAGGTATCCGCAGATGGAGAAATAGGAAAACGACGGAAACAGAGGGATTGAAGATCCCAAGCCGAAAAGGCGATTTTCAATACAAGGTAGTCAATGTCGGATTCAGGAAAAAATCCAACGAAGTCCATCTCTTTGAGGTATTTGAATCTGTCGAGGGCTCTGCTTAAGCCCTCACACTTATTGCTGTAGAACACATAGCTATGGGCAACGAATTTTCGACGTAATTGATTGGTGATTGAGAGGAATTGCTTACAGACCAAAGAAGGGGATTGTAGATGGCCATAGTCGTCGTCGTCGAGCGTTAGACGATTCAGTATCGAGTCCCACAATTCTCCAGGGAGTTCCTTGCATCTCTCTTTCATGATTTCTCAAAGCAACAATTCAACAACTGGATAAACAAAAAGAGAGATGATTAGTGTTTGATGTGAAGTTAAGGAATTGGACAATAAAAATAGCTTTATACTTTGAGTTATGGTTTTGGTTTCCCAGAAGGAGATGGATTCGTGCACACATGAATTGTTATTAGGGTAAGGTTTGGGTTAGCCCGATTGAAAAGCAAACCTGTATTTTTTTTTTTTTTTTTTTGATTTACAAAAAAAGGTGCTCCGCAATGGACGTCACTGCACCCTCAGGCTCTGGCCCCGGGGTGCCAGGTTACCTGAGTTTAACCACAACCCAAGGAAGGGACCTGCCAATGGGGCACCAGTGGAGTGCCTCCTACCCCCGCCCACAGAGCCAGAAACGATTTTTTAACTCCTGGTACAGGCCCAGGAGTCGAACTCTGGACAACGGGGAGGGTGGCAGAGGCCTCCACCACTGGGTTAGCCCGATTGAAAAGCAAACCTGTATTTCAAAAGGGTGTATAATGGTAGAACGTTTCCTAATAGAACTCGAAAACCAAATCGAGCCCGATTGGAAACTAGGTTCCAAAAAAAAATTTTATTTTTTTTATTAAAGAAACAATGTTATTGTATAAATGTGTATATTATTTAGTCGACACAGCATGACATAGACATTAGATGTGTGACATCCTTAATTTTATATATGACTATATGAGTAATTATATATGCAATTAAAGTTCACAAAACCTAAACGGTATACACAATTCACTAAATGTGTGACTGTGGCCGTTCATCTTCTGCCTCTGCCAAGCAAACCAGTTCATGTGCCAAGTAAACCACATAGGCCGTGTACTAAGGCTAAGTAAACAAACCTACCACTGGTTGTTTGACTTCAGGCAAGGCACACACACACGGCCGAACTAGCTGGCTGTTCTAAAATCCTAGGACAAGGATTGCTATTGCTAACTAGCATACCAGAGGACTGTGGCTAAGCAAAGTCACGGCTTAAGCCAAGTAGGCCACTCCAGAAGCCCAACAGTCAACGGATCACAAGTTTCTGGTTGAGCTGCGTCAAAGGCATAAGCCAAGTAGACTTCTCCAGAGGCCGATCAACTCAACAAAACAAAAAAGTCCAATCGCACACCACTGACTTAGGTCGTAGCCAAGCTGTTTGATATTTTCTGTAACCCACATAATCTGGTCAGATAACTACAACTCCAGTCTCACATCAGTGAGCTATCACCAATCATCTAATGATTTTGTTCTTGCAACTAAACTGTTAGTACTAAACAGAAACTGTTTTTTGGAATTCGATTCTCAATCGATTAGAAAACCTTTGTTAAGCTTGTTGGGAAAAATATTCGGCAATCACAGAATTCAAGAAGAACAATTTCATTGGTATGAACTGAAACATAATTGCATGAACAGAACTGAAACATAATTACATGAACAGAACTGAAATTGAAATGACAGAAACTGGTAAATAGAAATACAAACAGTTGGTAGAAAATGAGCTGAGTCATGTGAATCACTATCTCCTTAACAGAAGATCTTCTTTTGCCTGATTCATTGAAGGATGCCCTAAATGGAGTGACCTCTGTGGTATAAGTTTTCTTACTCAGTATTTTCTGTAACGTTAGGAGATATGAGTTTAGTACAGTGATATTCAGGGAAGCAGATAAGGGTTCAGATCTTCTATGCTTGTTCATAACTGAACTTATGATGAGTGAATTGTTTCTGGTTCAAACCCAAAAAAAAAAAAAATTGTTTCCACCAAATACCATGCACTGAATGGTCTTGGGCTGAATAACTATGAGTTGTTAAAAATGATGCCCTTATTGGATATTTGTTGTTGTTGTTGTTGTTGTTGTTGTTGTTGTTGTTGTTGTTGTTGTTGTTGTTGTTGTTGTTGTTGTTGTTGTTGTTGTTGTTGTTGTGTGTGTGTGTGTGTGTGTGTGTGTATATATATATATATATATATATATATATAGAGAGAGAGAGAGAGAGAGAGAGAGAGCTTTGGTAGGCATGGATGTACAACACATTTGTGTAATTAGCACTCTGGCTGAAATTTTGGAAGCCTCATGACACTGCCTTTGTTTTCACAGCAACCTGTTTGTATTTAGTGATCTTTGTATTGCAGTTAGTATTTATTTTCTAAGACTGAAGTGTATCTATGGTTGAACAAAACATACGTTTTGGATCTGTTAGGAGTGCAATAAATTCAGCATATTGGTTTTCATTAATGGATATATTTTTAAATTCCGTTCGTAGTCAAACGCCATCTCAAGCACCATTACTTCTATTGGTCAATTGAACCCTCATTTAGTAAAAGATCATGTTAGATTGTATAGATAATACTGCATGTAATACCATTTTAAGGTTTAGATGGAATTCTTAAAGGTCGGCCTTCGAATGCTTTTGTTGCTCTCTGTATGTTGAAATATAGTAATTCCATTTTCTCTGTCTCTGTTGTATGTAGTAATGGATTTTTTAAAGGCCAGGCTTGGATTGCTTTGGTTGCTGACCACATCCTCTGATTCCCTCTTCTTTCTGTCCTGAAATTTGTGTTCAGGATTATGGTATTTGCAAACGATGGATGCAAGCGGACATATTTTGGATATTGAAGACGCAGTCGTATGCTTTTGGAAGACGAGGCTCATAGATTTGGGCCAGCTACTTCGAGTCCAGTAACACCAGATGGAGAATTCTGACATTAACTTCATGAGCTTTGTATTTTTTTTAGTATGTATGTATGTTTAAGACTTGAGGACCAAAGCGTTCAATCTAAAGTTTTGTTAGTAGACCCGCCAGTACTGCACAAAATTTAAGTGATGTAATGACCTCTCTGCTGTAATGATATATTTGGGTTGTCAGTCCCTAATTTGTTGTTGATAGAACCTGTGGTTTTTCCAGAAAAAATCAAGGGTAGCAGTTTTCTGATCAATCTGTTGGATCATAGCAGACATCACGGCAATAACTCGACCATTCTTACTACTGGCACTATGGCGATCAATGAACACCTTTCATCACTGAACAATCTTTAACCACTGAGTACACCTTTCATCAGTGAACAATCAATAACCACTGAGTACACGGTGATGTGCGAAGCACGTCGGACTCCACTAGTTCTATAAAAAGCATGCGTACATTATTTTTTGATAGTAAGGATATTGAGGAATAATTAATCGACGAAAATAGTTTTCGATTCACCAAAAATAAAAAATAAATAATCGATGGTGAAATTATGTAATTTTTTTGGTAAATAACTTGTACTAGGGGCACTTAAATATTAGTCCTTCAACTCACCTGGACTTATGTCATCATCCTGTCTTTTTTTCGGAGTTATGTTTTCATCACTAAATTCAGATAAATCCGAATTTTCCCTTTATAGTATATATATGATGAGACTTAGGACTAAAGCATTTAGCATATAGGTGTAGAAAAGTAGGACTGTTTCCAAACTTTGGGGGTCCTATGTTGCAATTAAGGGATTTGGTTATAAAACAAAATGCCACGATTTTCCCTTTATTATTTTCATCGTATCTATACCCCTAAACCCAATTTGTACACAAATATTCATCGGCCATTAACGTCCCAAAATTTCACCCCTCGAGGTCCAAATCGTCGTCCCAAACTTCATCCCTCGTGATCCTAAATCGCCGTTCTCCATCCCAAATCATCCGCCCTCGCCATCCCAAATCCACATCAATGCCTTGATCCATAAATATCCTCGGTTTTCTAAATGGGTTCCATGGAATTGCGGTATTGTTCGAAAAATTGTGAATCCTCAATTTCCAAACAGTTAATCTTGTTTTTTTGAAGTGGAGTATCTCGATTCTAACCCGAAAGTTTAATACGGTGTCATTCGAGGACCTCGATCAATTACAGGTGTTTTCTTATATTAATTCTTATATTGGACCCATAAGTTTGTTGGGGTTAGTTCAGTTATAGTATTTTCAAGCTTGTCGATGCATATAGTGTACCCAGAGAATATGGTAAACAATGAATGTGTTTGTTTACCATAATAATTTTAAAACTCAATCATACTAATGATTTTCAAAAATCATGGTAAAATACGAATGATTCAATTTTTTTCCATGGTAAACTTGCATCATATGAACTTGGTTGTTTTGGCCTTTGTTATTTGTTATGTTTTATTTTCTTGCTGGCTCGACTGTGGCATAGTCTTTGCTACGTCATCCGCCAATACTTCCACCATCAACCAATTTCCCAAAGGCTATCGAAAACAAAATGTCGGCAGTTGATAGCCGACATCGTGCATGAATTTCTCAATGACGAAGTCAATTCCTAGAGCTTGCAGAAAACAACTAAAAGATGATGAAATTAAGGCAGCGCGAAAGGGTCGGGAGAGAAAACCCAATTAGGAATTAGATCGTTTTGTTTCATTTTTTTTTTTAACTCGTGAAATCGTTTTGTTTCATTAAACAGTAAACCTTTGGGTTCTTTTGACTTTTGTATATATGTTTTTGGGTTGATTAGATGTCAGTTAATTAATAGCATGTTTTGGGGTATATTTACGGTATATTTGAATTGAATTGATGGAGTACCAACAGAGTATTGAATAATCATCCTTGCCATTTTGAACGGCTATGTTTTCATCCTTTTTACTTGTAAAATACCTTTTCTACCTTTATTTAGTGATACGTATTAGTATACATAATTATTGTTGCCAAAATAGGTGGGATGTAGTTTTTCCTAGTTAGGTGGGATTAAAATCATGGGTTTTGAATATGGACTTAGGGGGGGTGCTGTGCATGGGATGCACAGCACCGTGCTGTGCAGCCCCACGGCGGGCCGCTTCGGCATTTTTTTGATGATCGGAGACATTCACCACGTAGACCTCGTCGAATACTACAAGTGTAGAAAAAATCAATTCGATCGGATATCTGTAAGTACGTCATCGGAACACAAATACTTTGAAAACAAATGGAACACAAATGGACACAAACACTGGATCAAAATCACTTTTTCATGTTATTTGTGTGCCGATGAGGCACTTAAAGATATCCGATCGAGTTGATCTTTGGCAGACATGTAGTATTCGACGAGGTCTACGCGGTGAACGTCTCCGATCGTCAAAAAAATGCCGGCGCGGCGGCGCTATGGGGCTGCACAGCACGGTGTTGTGCATTGGGATGCACAGCACCCCCCAGGTTCCTTTGAATATTTACATTCCTTGTAACGGAAAAAGGGGAATTTGAATTTCCAAATTTGCAAATTTTGTTTACATATGCGATTATATATAGACATATCAATCAAAACTCGGATTGGGCAATTCGTAAAAAAATATGTCCACATCAGAAAATATGGTAAAATTTTGAATAATCATGATAAAAATCAAAATTGGGTTTATTTGAATTGGGTAATGTGGTTTGGTCCCGGTTTAGGTGAATACATAACTCCAAAAAAAGGCTAGGTTGATAAGTCTAGGTGAGCTGAAGGACTAATAATATTTAAGTGCCCCTGAAAATAATCCAAGAAAGTATTTTATTTTTTTCCAAAAATTGTATGTCTTTTTGTAATAGGTTATCTTTATGGGATGGAGGCAGAACATTAATTTGGATGCGTGCCACCTCTAATTTAAAATCCTAGCTTCGTAACTGATTATTTCTAAACATATATGATATGAAGTAAGTTAATCAGTCTCATGCTTTCTTTGCTAAACATATATGGTATGAAGTAACTAAACTGAGCCCATTCAGCATGGATGCGACAATTAGGAGTCGGCACAGCATGACACGGACATTTAGACGTGTAACATCGCTAATTTTATTTATAAGTAATTATAATTGTAATTAAAGTTTGCAGTACTAATAATGTACTCAAGTAGTAGTAGTATGTTTCTTTTTTCTTTTTTTTCTTTTAAAGTGAGATTTGTTATTTGTACATGACTATTGTATACATATGGCGGCGTTTGATAAAATTGAATGCTGAAAATTGAAATTAAGTACTGGAAATTGAATGCTGAATTTGTTAAGCTGATAAACTGTTTGATATGTACTGAATTTTAAGCACTCAATTAAATAAGTTGTTTGATATGTAAAAGGAGCTGAATTATTAATTTCACTAATTTGTTTTACTTTATCTTTCATATATTCATACTTGAATGCAAAATCAAATCAAGAAATTAAAAATATATATATTGGCAAGATGGCTCGAGGATGGAGTTGTCATTTACTTCACTATGTATTTGAAATAGTAGTGGAGTGGTGATTATGGTGGCTCGAGAATGGAGTTGTGGAGTGGTGTCGTGCGGTGGCTCCATAGCAGCAACCCCGCTTTCGGGGAGGAGGTGGAAGAAAGATTAAATTTCGAAGTGGATTGAAGTCTCAAGATTTAACAAAATTAAGAAAACTACCAACCCATTTTTCTTACGCGTATTCAGCCTCATGTCTCTCAATAACTATAATGTTAGAAACGCTAACAATACATAATGAAATTCGGAAACCACCCGCTGTCAAACAAACTGCTGCAGTTTCCATGACAGGCTGTGTTGCCCGCTCCATGGCTGTGTTGCCACACGTTGAATCCAATTGGAAATCTTAGGATGGGGCAAGGTGTACCAGTTCAGCCCTCGGATTAATCTCACAGTCCTTTCACACAGTAAAGCCCTTCATGCAGTATCGATCCATCTTTGGGGCGGGATATGTGACAGTTATTCGTCACTTATTCCTGAGTTTTTGTTCGAAAACGAGAACGGTTCTTCTCATATTACGGCTCTATTGGATGCTGGATGAGTTTTGTAAGGACCAAATTCCGGAGTCACTTTTTATTGGCAATTCCGTATGACAAAACACATATTTATATCGAGTTGTAATTTTATTTTTTTTAAAGAGTCTGTGCTAGGATGTGGAAAGGAATCTTATTTTTTTGTATGCGGTAGATATTAGTCAAGTTATTATTGGGCCGGTTCATGAGCGTGTTGGATGTAAAAAAAATAGGGAGGTCAATGACTCGACTACAACGAGATATATTTGGGCGAAGACGGATCCATCTGGTTCTCAATTAAGTAACGTAAAAGTTAGGCCCATTCAAGAGGCCTAATTATGGACTTGTTATTTGGCTCCTAGGTTTAGCCGTACAAAAGAAAAAAAGAGGCAGCAAATAGCTATGGGAAAAAGCTATATATATAAACGGTATATGCAGCGGCATAGGGAGATCTATTGGGGTTAAAGCACACGGCAGTGGCATATGCAAATATTGTGCAGGGATTTTTAAGAGCTATTTTGAAGGACGATTTCCGTTAAATATATTGGAGGGCTTGTGGACTCAAGGCTGTTGACAATCAAGATCACTGGGTGCGGTGTACGTGTGACTCGACAGGTGATACTTAGAACGTTGTGAGGATTTACTTCGTTTGGATAGGTATATCTGTAACTGCACAACGGTTATAGTGATTTGATTCCTTCCCGTGGTTTTTTACCCATTTAAGGTTTTCCACGTATATCTCTGTGTTGTGGGATTTGATTGCTTGCGTATTTTCTGCTAGTAGTATTAATTAGTGATTTACATTCATACTATTAGGGTTTTTTTTTTCGGATTATTAGAGAACCCTGTTTTTTCAAGTTTTGAATTGATTAAAAAGTAGGGGTTTTATTTATAGAGGGTGAACCCATATTGAAATATTTTGGTAATATGTGAAATAAAATAGTATTTGGTTTGTTTTGTAATTGAAATGAGAAGATAAGAATAAATTAGAGAGTTTGGGGTGGGTTTGAGGTATTATGGACACCTTTTGAGCTGTTATTAATTAACACTCCTTGGGCCTCACTATTTAATCCGGGCCATATTTTATCCTCCAGTCAATTTTCTCCCAAATCAAGGCTTAGTTATGGGCCCGAGATTACTCATCCAGGCCTAAACCTTATATACCCCACCTAATGGACTTGCCAAATGGGCCGTTAAATTGTAGTAATTTACATGTTGATTTGTTAATACTAGCGTTGTACATGGAAAACAAAAAAAAACAAAACAAAAAAACAAAAACTGAACCCCTCCTTTTTTTTTTACCATACCGTCTCACATATAAAACGGGCACAACGCTAGTATTAATATTAATCGTAGTGTATTTTTTCCTTTTCTTTCCTTTTTCTTATAATCGAGGGGAATTATATTTGGATTTCTCTTATTTTTTTCTTTCTTTTCTTGTTACTACTCCGTTCCAAACACGGAAATTTCCTCTTTTCGTCCTATTTAATGTAGTACTATTTATAAGCTACTTTCTTTTCCCAGCAGTAATATATCAATTTGAAGAACAGAGCCCTAACAGAAAAAGGGCATTCTCCCTTCTTCTACTGACTCTTCAATTTCATCCCAATTGTTTCCAGTTTCCTCAATCAGGTGAATCCCTTCGTTTCCATATTCAAGCAGAAGCTTCCCTTCTCAGTCATTGATTTGTGTTTGTGCGTGTTTGTGTGTGCACATAATGCATAGCTTCTCTTCTTGTTTCTCTTCTTCTCGTTGTTTATAAGTGAGTACCCTCCAAACTTCAAATCATACTCAGTAAATCGTGTTTGAAACTTTACTAATACAGACGGTGAGATTGGTCTCACAAGATTGATTATTCGATGTACCCATAAGTTAGCCCGACACCTAAGTTATTGTAAAAGTACTTTATTTGTATATGGGTCAAGTAAAGGGCAGAATACCCGTGTTACCGGAGTAGTTGGTTGTGTTGTTGCAGTGAGTTTGTGAGTCCAAATTTGTGGAGAGAGTGATTGGGGTGGGATTAGGGACTGAGGCAGGATCTTACCTTTGTGGTGGCGAAAATATGTACTTAAAAAATAAAAAGACAAACTGTATAATGAATATTCATCCACTCTACGAAAAATTATGATAATATAAAAACTTTAATCAACGATGTTTGACATAGGCTTGAAAGTACCAAAAAAGAGTAGTTTCAGTTTAACCTATTTACTAACCTGAGGCATCTAGTGGTGGCGAGTCTATATAATTCGGGGATAAAAATTTATTTTCTTAATAATAATTACATTTTTTGAAAACCTTGTGGTGGCGGCCGCCACCACTAGTCCCCCGCTCCATCCTTGGGTGGGATGAAGTTTAGAGTAGTGTAGAATCTTTTAACATGCGACGGGAAAAAGAACAAGGTAAGAACTCCAAACAATGAAGAATACATATCTGTGAAAGTACAATTTCTAATTTTGACCAACAAAGTCAAGGAGAAATAATGCTGTAGGTTTCTATCTCTTCTGATTGAGGTTTAGAACAGTTTGAAATAGAGTTTGAAAGATCACTTAGGGCTCTTTTTATAGATAGGGCTGTTTAGTTACTACTTAGACTAGCTTATTTTGCCAAAGCTTGGCGGGTCAAGTCCTCTGGTCATAACTCCAAGCGAAGATGTCTATGTATTCCTTGAGAATGTGGATCGGATGAGAGTTCTCCAGGCTCAACTTATGTTAGCAAAGCGCTTGATGAATGTGGTTTGACATACTTTCTATGCGCATACTTTCTATGTGTGCATTTTTTGCTCCAAAGTTATTTCAGTTTTGTTTTGTGCTCGCACCTTGCTAAGGACTCTCAAAAACGTCTTAAACATTGAATTCTTTTAGCCGTGCCATTATGCACGGGCATGCACTACTCATAACTTGGGTACTTCCAATCACCCACAGTCCCAAGCTAGCGTCTGATCCTGTGCCCCCATCCCTCCAAACTAACAACAATTGTTCGAACCGTTCATCTTGTAGAACCTGCAAAGGAAAACATTTTTGCAAAGAATTTACTTGATTGGACAATGGACAACAATAGATATATGAAAGAGTCAAAGAGTAAATGTTGTTCTGGAGAACAGATAGGAAATGTAATTTTGACTTAGACTTTCGATTATATATTTATGTGGAACAAAATGTAACTTGATCTCGTGTCTATTGATATCTTATCAATTTGATTGTATGCTTAGCATGTTCTATTATGCGGGTCCTATGAGATGAACAGTTTGGATTATTATTGTGGGCGCAAGATTGACCCAAAAAATTGGATTTTTGAAAGGTACGGGGGAGAGGTCATCCCCAATAAGCCATGTGATGTTTGTCTATTTTGGTTTTCTTCTTACATTCAAAAAGCTGATTGAAGTGAACAAAATATTGTAGTAATGTCAAGAAAGCAGTTAGAGTATTTGTAGTCTAGCTGATTCCCACTTGAGCTATGTAGAGAAGACAGCAAAACAATCAGCTAATTGTAAGAGGTCCAACCCGGATTTCCAAATGCGTAGGTTGTATGACTGATCGTGAAGCTTATCTTATATGTGTAGTTAGGATTGCAACAGAAAAGTTTCCCAGACTGTTGGTACAGCCCATGGGGTAATTTAACACTAAATGGAGGAGACAACAATATTTGAGAATGCTGTCGAGAATAATGAGAAATTTCTCTTAAGACCCTTTTTTTTGTTTACTTTTTTTATGTGCCAAGATACACTTGGGAAGTTGGCTGCTAAAATTTTAAAACAGGAGATACTGCAAACGGGACACTGACAATCGCTCTATCATTTTGTGTCAGGAAATGTAAAGAAGTGCTGTGCTTCCTTCTATGATTTGATTGCCTTTGCTGATTATTCCAAACGGTGATCCTCACAAATGAAGAACATTTGCCGTTCAACCTCGGATATTATTAGTGACCTTACTGATAATGTAATTGAAACCATCTTGGTCCTTATGCCGTTACGAGATGCAGTTCGAACGAGTGTTTTGTCAAGGAAATGGAGGTATAAGTGGAGGAAAATTCCTCAACTGGTATTCGATAATAAAATAATACTGCCATACCAGATTGGAGCTAGAAATAGATTTTTGGTCACTATATATCATGTTCTGTTACTTCACCGTGGACCAATACTTAAGTTCACTCTTTCTATTTCTCGACTTGAAAGTTGTTTTGAGATTGACACCTTCCTAGCTACTGCATTACGCAATGGGGTCCAAGAAATCACTCTTCAAATTTGGGAGGGTGAGCCCCATAAATTGCCTTCATCTCTGTTTTCGTGTCAACAACTGACGCGTTTAATTCTCCGATCTTGTGTATTTACTCCGCCAACTAACTTTAAGGGATTTCGTACGGTTGTTTCCCTGGAGCTTCGTGAAGTCGTCATCACTTTAGACACGTTTCAAAATTTGGTTTCAGGTTGCCCGCTACTTGAACAATTGACATTTGAAACCTCCACCAGTTTTGGTTTCATTGAGATTGAAGCTCCTAATCTCAAAGTCTTAAACTTACTAGGGATTTTCGAATCTGTTTGTGTCAAGAATGCACCTTATCTTGCAAATGTTTCAATACGTTCAAAAGTGCCCAATGGGGATGTGGAAAACTGGGGAAATCCGTTTGACATGGTCAGTTTTCTTCATTGCATACCTGTCGTCAAGAATCTGAATATCGGCTATCAGTATATGAAGGTAAGACAAATCTTCTTGCTTTTATTTCATTTATTTTTTAGACAATATTTTTTTTATCTAACTTCTTCTATTTGTGCATCAGTTTGGCAGCCTTCCTAAGTTAAGGCACCTTAACAATCTAGACGTATCAAATGTCTACTTTGGGTTCAAAGAGGTTCTCGGGTTTATTTTGGCAATTATGCACTCCTCCCCAAAATTGCATAAAGTTGTAATAGGGGTGAGTAATTACAGATATTGCTATTTCTCATGTGTGTTTTATGTCTTATATTTTTCAGTTCTAAAATAACTCTTGTTGTCTTTTCTTCTCTAGGCGATTTCAACCTCGGTTGGTCCTGTTACAAAATGTTTTATAGAGCTATGGCACAATTCAAGTTTATATCTGAGACACCTTCGAGAGGTGGAGATGCGTCTTGTATCTGGTACGTTGATGGAATTACAGCTCATGAAGATTTTTTTAGCCAAATGCCCACTTTTGGAGAGCATGGTTGTCAAGCCAGATCCAACAAAGGTTTCTGATGGAGGATTGAAGATCCTGAAAGAGTTGTCACAGTTTCAGCGCTTGTCCCCAAAGGCAAAAATCACATACAAAGATCCAAATGAAAATCAAATTTAGCTCATCGATGATATGTATTTTGACAATTATATAGATGTCATTCCAAGTTTTTCGTTGGCTTTCATTGGCCTCTGGAAAATGGCCAACTAATAGAAATTGTGATGGTGATATATAGAGTGATGCTTTTCCAGATTTTAAATTGCAGAGCATGCTTTTAACATCGTGTATTTTCCAGGATATAACCTCCCCATGTCTCATCTTTGCTGCTGCATTTTTTTCGCGTCGTTACCATTTTCTTTTCTAAACATGCTTTTCTGTCTGGAGCTGAGAAGTAATCCTCAAATTCATTTTAAATACCTGAGAATACAAGAGCTCCTCTGTTAGTGTAACCATCCCATGCCCCTATTGCTCACAGGAGCCACCAAATATATATGTGCTTTTGCACACTTGCAAGGGCATGAGATTTTGGTCAAATTCACCAAAAAAATTTAGTTCTCCTGTTGTAGACCAAATTCTAGTATTGTTGTATAAAGTTTTATTAACTCTGAAATATTTTTTAGCTTCTGATTAGAACTCAAAAACATGTGATCGCTAATTAAATATTTTTTTGAAATTTTAAAAATGAAAAAAAAAAAAAAAAAAAAGGTCTCTCCGTAACACCATTGTCTTCATTTGGTTACAAACTTACAACATTGGGTATGTTTACTACGGAAGTGTTGTGACTTGGGTTAACTTCATTTTGTAATTAATAGAAAATAGTGTATTTACAGAAAAAGATGATGTGAAAATTTAGCACTTTAAGAAATAGGTCGGATAAATATCTTCATAATGTAATTCCATAGTAATTTTATAAGAACACAATCATAAATAAAATGGGTGTAATTTAAATTTTTAAAACATAAGTATAATTTTTCAAAATGGAAAAGGGTTGTGTCTCCACGGAACCCACATAGGTCCGTCCCTTGTCTCATCTATCTGCGGTGTTTGGGAGCCTCTCTGTTTTGCTTTTTGCATTTTGCATGTTGTAATTTGTATTTTTAACTTTTTGTATTAGGGTCATAATGTATTAAGTGTTTGGTGGGTATGTGCAAAATGAATTTCGTAATGGTGACAATGTTTGAAATATATGTGCCGAATACATTTCGTAGGTTTTTTTCTTAACCAAAATAAGAAAAGTAGAAAATGAGAAGTCAAAAATCTCATTTCCAAAAAAAATTGGATGAAAGTTATAATTTTTTATTTTTCCGATTCCTCTCGTCAAGGAGAACCAATAAGTCACAAAAATTTAATACAAAACTAACAAACACAATTTGTTTTGAATAAAGACAAATTTATGGGAAACTCAATTAGAAGCTATCATGGTCCCTTGTCCTTTTCGTCTCTTCTAAACGAATATAGCCAAGTGCTGCAATTGAATTGAGTTGAGTTTTTGAATGTTCTTCGTTTATTAAGATTTTAAGTTTTTAAGCGAACTCGAGCCAAACTTGAGCTCAATGAAAATTTGACGAACCGAACTCGAGTCGAGCTTGCTGAGGTTTGACTCAAACTTGAACTTGTTCACGACCCTTAACGAGTAAAAAAAAATTACTCCATATGTCCCAAATTATTTGTCATGTTCGGATTACGATGCGATTTTGAAGTGTCCATATCTTTCAATCTATCATATTTTTAAAAATTGTAAAAACTTTATATAATAAAACTAATTCAGATCTACTATCAAATAAGATCCATATTACACGTAAAATACGATATAGATTGAAAAATATTAACAGTTTAAAATTTGCATCAAAATCCATCAGAACCAACAATTTGGGACGGAGGGAGTACTATTTATGCTCTCATACAAATCTAGAACTTCAAATATTTTTTTTTATTTTGTATGTAAATAGATTCATACATAGTTAAAATTACAAAAACATATTAAAATTTCAATTTATACTACTTTTAAAAGTTTATACATATACTTAAAATATGCATTACCCACATATAAAAGTTTATACATATCTAAGGTAAGGTTATATGTGAAATTATTCTCAGATATACGCACATACTCTAAGTTTGCGAGCCTAATCGAGCCAAATACTATCAGGCTTAGGCTTGGCTCATTTATCAAACGAGCATAAAATTGAGGCTCAGGTTCAGTTCGTTTAGTACTCAAATTGAACTTGAATGAGCTCGATCATACTCAGTCAAGTCTCGAACGGTTCACAAACGGTTCGGTTCATTTGCAACCTTAAGGTAAGTTAATGGGTGGAGGTAGCCTAGGAGGAGGTGCTCGATCCGTTACAAAGGAGATTATGGCCAACTCTGACCCCCTCATATTTCGGATTTCACAGTTCAGGTTTTGTTATCTGTGTTTTTGTGTGTGCATTTGCAAATGCTTGTCATTATTCTTGCTTAAATGAAAGTTGGAACACCCAGATCGGCCAGATCATGAGTAAACTTATTATTTAGTGCATGCTCCCCATTTCCACATAATTGTTTGTATTATTTTCTCATAGATTCATAGACTGTGAAAGGCGAAATGGTGCAAATGATTTCAATCTCATTAAAATAAGGTTCATTTATTTGAGTATGACAGATTTTTCTTATGTATTGTGGAAAGCAACTTTTGCCCTTGTTGTTCTTTGCAAAATATTGTTGAAGACAGATGAACAAATTGATTTTTGATTCTCTGATAGATAGGTGAAGCATTAGGCCATTTTCCCTTGTGGATCGTGCTTGTCTAGTCTTATTGGCTGAATTAATCCAACCGTATAAGGTATAGTTGATGGATTGCGAACTGCACGTCTTTTCAGGATATTAACGAACAAAACAATGCCATTTATTTGGAGCTAATTGTTATTTACTTTCTTTAGACTTGGTAAAAGCTGCACAATAATGGAGAATCGGAGATCTACATCAGATATAATGAGTAATCTTCCAAGCGATATGTCAGATATAATCAGTAATCTTCCAAGCAATATTGTGGAAAATATTCTCAAGTACTTGCCATTGAGGGATGCAGGGAGATCAAGTGTCTTGTCCAGAAGATGGAGGTACAAATGGGTAACACTCCCTCAACTGGTATTTAGTAACGAATTCTTTTTAAGCTTGGGGGATTCCGAAAAGTATCCAGGACTTCACCCTTTGTCTTAATGTGAGGCAGCAGGCCTCTCGCCATGAATTACCTTGTCACCTGTTTTCTTTCCTCCAACTGAAGCATTTGGTAGTCATTAACTGCGTATTCAAACCACCGCCTATATTCAAGGGATTTAGCAGGCTTGTCGACCTTAAACTCACTGGTGTTATTCTTGCTCCAGAAATGTTTGGACAATTCATCTCTAATTGCCCTCTTCTAGAACGAATAAGGTTGTTTCACTGCACCCAGTTTGACTTCCTCGTCATCAATGCCCCTAATCTCAAAGAATTCCTCTTTTTTGGCACTTTGAAATCAATTTCTTTCAAGAACACCCCACTTCTTGCAAGAATTTCAATGAAATTGCTTTCCTCAGATGCAAATGTTAAGTGGCCAGCGGAAGAAGCAAGTTCCGAATGGGTGAGGTTTTTCCAGCGTTTACCTGCTGCTATTAAGGACATTCACTTGGATAGTGCCTTTTTGGAGGTAAGAAATTTTCACTTCCTCAATATCATTTGCTTAGTAGATCATGCTTCTTACTTTCTTCTCCGTATGTATTTGCTTCAAGTCATTTGCTGCAGGTCATATTCCAGAGAGAATCCCAAGTACTTCGAACCATCTTAAACTTCTTGCTCTTTCTAATATCAGTACTTATGTTCTTGATCACGTCTCACGTGCTCTTTGCTTGCTTAGAAGCTTTCCCAACTTAGAGAGAGTTGAAATCTCTGTGAGTAAACAATCTTTGTGAGTTATGCTTAGTGTTATGTATGGAGTGTGGACTATGGAATACTTTGAAGAAGCGATTCTTCTGGGTTTTTTTTTTCTCTTTTTGCAGATATGCAATATTGTTCGAAATGGAGATCCTGTTGTAGAATATTTGCAAGCACAAGATTTTTCAAAATCTTCGTTGAACCAGCTTCGAAAAGTGTAGATGTGGAACTTTTCAGGTGCGGAGTCTGAAATGCTATTTGCTAAGATTCTACTAGCACATTCAGCTATACTCGAGAAGATGGTAATAGTGCAAGATCCAGATATTTTTTATGAGATAGGGGTTGCCATGTTAGAAGAGTTTATACGATTCCCCAAAGCATCTCCAACAGCAGAAGTCGTGTACATGCCCCTGGATGATGAGTCTAGTATAGCCTTAAGATATTACGGATGAGAAAGAAGTTGCAATGTTATATGAGTTGACACGATTCCTGATAGCATCTCCGAAAGCAGAAGTCGTGTACATGGCCGGCCCCTGGATGTTGATTATAGTTTGCAACTCAAGTTTTTCATATTATGTTTAACCTATAGCAAAGAGTCTGTAATCACCTCCAGTTCATAGCCTGCAATTTCGACTCTTCTGTTCAAGAGAGTTGTAGAAGTATCACCAACTATTGAAAGGGAATTCAAGGAGCATTCCATTTTCCTTTAGCTCATCGTTACTGATAAATTGGGAATGTGCCAACTATGCAAATAAATGGCCTGACAAGGGAAAAGTCGTGTGCATGCAAAAGGGAGAAATAGGAGGTGTGAAATCATTTCCCAAGTCGAAAGCACAAGTCCTGGTCCTGTCTCAAAACAGCTACCCGCAATTATTAATCATTCAATTCACGTCTCAGGCCCAAAGGAAGTAAATTGCATTCCACCTCCCTCAAGTTTAAATATATCTAAATGTTGTCCCTATAGTGTAAAGTTAATCCAGTTTAGACCTTACAAGTATCTGAAACTATTTTTCAAATCTCTTCCACCCTTACAAACACTTGTTAACTAAATCAACTATAATGAGTTCAATCGTGGCCTCCATTTCTACTCATTCCGCTGCAAAAAAAAAAATTCCAGTTAAAACCAAGCCTATTAAACTATCAAATGCCCAACCAAATCAATTTTGTTCAATCACCAATTTTTTGTTTATGGAACATTCCGATAAACATTTTCAACTGCCTGAATTTGTGAGACACAATTGTGCATCCAATTGCACCTGAGCAGGAATATAGTGACTGTTACTGGCTCTAGTGACATGGAACCAAAATTGAAGGGGACGGAGAGGAAAAAAAGTATGATTATGTAGTTCAGGGAGTTTTTCTGTAAAAAATAAAAACATTGGGTGTGTAATTGAAAATGTCTCAAACCTGCTGGAAGTACCGTCTCACTTCACTCTCTTTTTCACCCTCCCAAACACAGTCCTACTCCTCCCGAACACAGCAGAAAGATGAGCTGTGATTCTCTCTCAAATTGGTAGAGAGAGAGAGAGAGAGTGTGTGAAATAGAGAAACCCTAATCCCTTTCAGAGGGAAAAAGGGCAGTCTCTTCTTCGTTTCGGATTTAAAAGTTCAGGTAAGTCTTGAAACCATATCTCCTTATCATTTTTCAGACATAAGTTTTTCATATTTCGGATTTCACAGTTCTGGTTTTGTTATCTGTGTTTTTGTGTGTGCATTTACAAATGCTTGTCATTATTCTTCTCAGCTTTCTTGCTTCATCGTTTTGCCCAAATGTGGGCTTGAAAAACCAACCCATCAATTTGTAGCTAAATGGGAAAAAAAAAAAACACGTGAGATGACTGTGATAGTTGAGTACAAAATTTCCGACTTGATCTTTGAATGGAAAAACTAGCGTGAGTCCCAGAGGCTAGAGGGGGTTGAATAGGTGAAGCTCCCTTTTTTGATAAGCGCGAGAAGGTGCTATGCTCAAGTTGGCGTGAATCGATTTCCTAGCAGGTGTGGGCTAATTAAGTCTTATTCCACTAAGCCAGTTTTTAGAATAAACTGGCTTTTTACGGTATTTTATATACTGTATTGTAAGAGAATGACCTGTCTTGGTTTTTGGAAAGAACTATTTTTTGTTGGTGGAACAACCCCGAAGTTACGAATGATGCTGCTGCCAAAGCCAAACTGGTTTGATCTTTCTCAAAAGCTAGACTCTTATCCTTCACCCTTTTTCCTCAAACTGGGACAATCCTCCTGGAATAGCCACTAGAATTTCGTTATGATCAGAATAATTTCAAAGAAATATATTCATCTAATGAGCCATATCTCCCAAAGCCAAAGTGGTCCAATGACTTTGGGACTTTGACTTTTTGAAGCTAGTGGTCCATTGGTTGAAATGTGGGGGTCCCATCAAAAAGTAGTTGTTTATACCAAAGAAGTGTGTGCTTATGGCAACTGAATTGCTGATTACTGCCTGAAAGTCGAAAGATGTGTGCTTGTGTTATATAGGTAGTGATGCCAGAGTAAAATGATAGCTATTCGCACTGACACTTCCGGTGGGATATTGATCGGAATTTTATCTAGGAGGTTTATTCGGGCTAACTAAATAGTTTCTCTTGATTTTCTGTTATTTCTTTCTGCTGCAGTTATGGGTTAATAGAATTTTACAGAAGGAGATAGGATATATGGCTACTTAGTGTTCTTTTATTTTGTGGCAGAACATTATGGAGACAACGCCGCGGGTAGCTTGATTCTTTGATTCGGTTACTTTTGCTGGTGCGGAGTTGGTAGCAAGATGAGGAAAATGTGCGACTCAAACTCAGACATAATTAGTCATCTTCCAGGCAATATACTAGAAAAAATCTTGATGTGTTTGCCTTTACAAGATGCGGTGAGGACAAGTCTTTTGTCAAGGAAATGGAGATATGTTTGGGTGAAACTTCCTCAACTGGTATTTGACAAGATGTTCTACAGAGATTCAGACATAGCAACACATGCTAAACTTTTGATGATTATTTATGAAGTTATGTTAGTTCACCGTGGGCCAATAAACAAGTTCGTTCTCTCTTTATCTAGATTGGAAAGTTGTTCTGAGATTGACAAGTTGATTCTTCTTGTTTCAAACAATGATGTCCAGGACTTCATCCTTCACATGTTGAAGGGGGACCTTTATAAGTTGCCATCATCGCTATTTTCGTGTTTACAACTGAAGCATTTGACTCTCCGTTCTTGCATGCTTAAACCTCCTCCTGGATTTCAAGGATTTACCAGGCTCCTTTCCCTTTGTCTTCATGACGTTGTCATTGCTGATGACGTACTTTCAGTTCTGATCTCCAGTTGCCCACTACTTGAAGACCTGAGAATTTTTAGCTCCACCAGTTTAGATTCCCTTGAAATTGTTGGTCCTAATCTTAAATATGTAAAGTGTGTAGGCCATTTCAGATCTATTTGTTTCACAAATACTCCTTGTCTTGGACACGTCTCAATATATTTGAATGAAGCGTGCAAAGGAGATGTATCTAGCTCTGTCGTGCTTCTGGACAGTGTACCTGTCATTGAGTTTCTGGAATTGGACTACTGTTATGTTAAGGTAAGATTAGCTTAGCAAGCCGTGATTATTTGTTTATTCATTTTCATGTTCTTTGATTTTGCTGGGTTTTTTTTCTTTTGCTTCTAGGGCATAACTGCCAGTGGTCTACCAACGAGTCTTCCAGCTACTTTGAACAACCTTAAAAATTTAAGGTTGCACAATACTTGTTTTGACGAACAAGATGAGGTCTCCTTTCTTATTTGCTTATTTAGAAGCTCCCCAAACTTGAAAGAAGTTACTATTTCTGTATGTATCGACCAATTTCATTCTTTTCTATGTTTGTTATGTGTAAATGCTGATTCTGTAGGCTAAGACAGTTTGTTATTCTTTTTTCCGAAATCCAGGCATTTCTCGAGGCGCCTTCTGCTATTCCTATTGTTCTAGATTTTTCTGAATTGTATGGCTGTTCAGATGTCACTCTGAATCAACTTCGCAAAGTGAATATGCAAGATGTATCTGGCACAAAGCCTGAATTGGAGTTTATTAAGCTTTTGTTAGCCAAGTCACCGAAGCTAGACACAATGCTTATCAAGCTGAAGTCACAGAATGTCGCTGATGAATTGCGGATAGTGAAAGAATTGACAAGACTTCGACGTGCGTCACCTCAAGCAGAAATGAACTTTGTAGATTAATACGTCCTTTCTGGCAAGGTATCGTTGCTTCTTTTTTTGTATGATCTTTTTTGTTGTCTTCTTCTGCTGGGTCCAAAATTGTGAGACAAAATGTGTGGATATTTGGTGATGCACAACTAGTTGCTTTTTATTAACGTCTTCTGTCACTGTCAGGAATTGTAAGCGAAGGAACATTTCTAGACTTCCTATTTTAGTATCTCTTTGCCCACTACTTCGACAGCCGACACTTTGTAGCTCCAACAGTTTCAATTACCTTGAGCTAATGGCTCCTAATCTTAAATGCTTAAGTTGTGAAGGCCTTTTCAGATCTGTTTCTGGCAGAATGCCTCATGTTGCAAAAGTCTGTAATGCTTAAGTATTTCAGTAGTTTTGAAAGGATTCAGGAATTTGTTACGATGTAATGAAGGAGAAATATCGAACACTGTAATGCTTATTTTAGCATACCAGTGGTTGTGTTTTTAATATTAGATTAGACTATCCTTATGTGAAGGTAAGATTGGCTTAATCAATAGCATCACAAAATCACTGCACAAATCCATTCATATATGATGACATACGTGTATACACAAAGGTTTATAGATACATACCTGAACGTAGCATATGGTTTTGACAGGATTGAGTTGACGATCCTTCAAATGGAGGATTTTTTGGGCCCAAAATCTCTCTCCTCTCGTTCTCGCTCTAGGAACTCTTGTTCCTTTGGTAGAGAGGACGGGAGTGATAGGTTATGTGTTTCTTGGAGAGGGAAGAGAGGGGATGAACAGAGAAATGGGTCTTGGAGCTGGAGGGGTTTTGAAGAGGAGAGAAAAAGAGGCAGAGGTGGGGTTCAAGAGGAGGAGAGAGGTCGGGTTCCGTTTTTCCATTTGGGGATGGTACACGTCATGGGTGACTGGGCTTCCGTTAGTCCACATATGCATTTTCCATCACCCATTGGACGGAAGGGTAACATTGAAATTGTCAAAGTTTTACAAGGATGAAATTGAAACCATAATTTTTACAAGGACGATTTTGAAACCCGTGGCATTTTTCAAGGACCGAAATAGAAGATAAACCTTATTTGTTTATTTTGTTTGTTTACCAAGCCTATTTTCTTTGATTTTATTCATTGTTTGTCATTCGCTTTTAGTGCATGGCTATTGGCTGCAAGACTTGTACGAAAGAGGCTCCAAGCTACTTTGAAGTTTGAACCACCTTATATATTCCAACGGTTGGGGGGCGCTGTCGTCCCTCGGGAATCAACGGTTCAAATTCACAGATACTTTATTACCAGTAATAAATAACTCTTACTAGTAATAAATCATTTGGGAATCTGAACTATTGATTGCCGAGATGGACGGCTCGAATGGAGTGGTAGCGCCTGTCATCCCTAACAGACAGCAGAGCACCCGGGTCCATTTCGAATTGCATGATAGTATCTGTTTTGGGAGCAAATGATGTCTCCTTTACTCCCTCGGTCCGTTTATAATGCTCGCTTAGTTCCTTTTAAATGCTCATGCATTGTGTGCCTTAGCGTCAAAACAATAAGTCTACGTTCACATACTATCGCTCACATAACTCTCACATATGCCTACACTGAAAATCCTGAAATCCCCCTTCCTCTTCACCCTTTTTCCAGTCGATTCCTACAGAGAGGAAGAGGGGAGAAGATCGACGAATGAACTCCACCACCGCCGCGCCCACACCGACAAGGACGCCTCCAACTCCGGTGAGAGAGGACCAGCTTCGAATCGCACGGACTTGCTTCGAATCACGCCAACGACCTTTGAACCATACACGACAACTCTCTCTCTCTCTCTCTCTCTCTCTCTCTCTCTCTCTCTCTTTGTGATTTTTGCACAAAACTAGGGTTTCAATTTGAGAAACCCTAAACTGAGTTGCTGGGGTAAAAAAAAAAAAAAAAACCATAATTTTAACCATGCTCCTTTTCCTTTATTTTTTGTTTGCATCCAAATTTTCTCCTTGGAACTTGGTGATGTGCTTTCTTTCGCCGATGGGATTTTCGTTGATTCCATGAATTAGGAATGTAACATACAACTGCAGTAGTAGTATCCAAGTTTTTGTATGTTGACATTGCAACTAAAGTGAATCTTCTACTTTTTTATGCCAGTATCAGAGTGATTATTTGTAAATTCGAATTGATAATACTCGCAAAGGCACAGGGGAATGGCTAAATCAAAATGTGATGCCCGCGGTGAAATAAATTACTTATGACAAGCATACAGCCCTACGGATTTATGGTCGACTGATAATGATAGAAGTTCTAGCTGCAAATAGGGTCGGTGAAGTAGAAATTAAAAATTGTTGGCATGTCTTACGGTTTTATGGTCGATTGATCTTGAATGAGTGCTGGAGGTTGAATCCGATTGTGTAGCTCTTTGCTTATCAAGAAGCAAACATACTTTTGTCATCTCTACCATTTTGTATTTATGCCTGAAATATTAACAGTTTAACATTGTGTTTGGTTGTCAGTTTTGAGGAAACAAAATTAGAGATATATTTTTTAGATAGTGTTTGGTTCGGTTTTTGAAAATGGCTTTTGGATTAATGATTGGAAAGAGAAATGAGTAATAAGTGGAGAGAGATAGAGAGATAAATAAGAATAATGATTGGAGAGAGAGGTAATGAGTAGAAAGTGAAATGTGACTAATGATTAGAAAGAGGAATAATTAATAGAAATAGAAGAAAAGTAGGCGAAAATTTGTTTTGAAATTTTTTTCAAAAATGTGAACCTAACAAGGTGTCAACTTCTGAATTCTGATACACTTGATATTTTTAACTTCCTTTTCTCCACTTGTATTGTTCTAGTTTAAACATCAAAGTTTTATTTGGATGCTTATTATGTTTCTTGTTCAAATGACAGAACCGTGAAGAAGACTTGAAATTGAATGGAATTTGGTATTCTACATTTGAAGAGATCAGGCATTTGGTAACTACATTGGAGTAAGTTGAAGAAATTGGAGGCAGCAAATAGTGAGTTGGAGAAGTTGGCGTCCAGCAAAGAATCTTTGGTATTAACAATGAAGCATTGGTGACAATAGTTTTCATTCTTATTGCCATTTGTTGGTTGATTGTAAATGGTGAATCAAAAGAAAATAATGGTCACCTCTTGTAATTGGATTGAGTATTACCCACCTCTAGTACCTAAATTTAAGAACTTGGATGTATTTTTAATGTAATAGAAGAAACTTGTATTACCATTAGTTTGTTGACTTGTTCATTTACTTGGATGAAATGTGTTGTGATTGTGTAAGAGTAAAATCGAAACTAAAAATTTTACAAGGATGAAATTAAAACCAAGCATATTTTGTAAGGACCAAAATAGTAGATAAACCACACACACACACACACACATATATATATATAGGGAGCGCTTCCTATCCGGACTTCGGACTTTCGGACCTCCGTGATCCGAGCAATTTTTTGACGATCCAAACCATCCAATGTGTTCAGAAGGTGTTTTCAAGGGTCCAAGTGGGAAATCTTCAAAAAAAAATACCGGGAAGGGCTTGATCCAAGCAGTTTTTTGCAAAACTGGAAATATACCGTTTTTGCGAAAAACTGTTTGGATCAAGCCCTTCCCGGTATTTTTTTTTGAAGATTTCCTGCATGGACCCTTGAAAACACATTTTAAACACATTGGACGGTACGGATTTCTCAAAAACAATTTTTTAAGTGAAAAAATTACATTTTTTCTTATTTACGGAAGGTTCTTACTAAAAAATTTGTCAATATATATATATATATATATATATATATATATATATAGAGAGAGAGAGAGAGAGAGAGAGAGAGTAACTATCCAGTCAGGGATAGGAACGATCTGGGATTGTCCGGACGAGGTAATTCCCGATCACATTTTGATGATCAGAACCGTTTAATGTGTTTAAAATGCGTTTTTAAGGGTCTATACGAGAAATCATCAAAAAAAAAAAAAGAGGCTGGGAATGGCTTCATCCGAGTAGTTTTCGATAAATTTTATCCAAAACGACTCGGATGAAGCCCTTCCCGGTCTTTTTTGTTTTATGATTTCTCGTAGAGACCCTTAAAAACGCGTTTTAAACACATTGGACGGTTCCGATCATCAAAATTTGATCGGAAAATGAAAGGTGTGGATGGTTTGAACTTTAAGAGTCTAGTCAAGGATCCCTGACTTTGTTTAAAGTCAGGACCTCACATTTTTCGATTGAATTTTGATGATCCGAGCCGTTCAATGTATTTAGAATATGTTTTAGGGCGTAGGATCCAACGGCTCACAACTGTTTTCTTGCACTTTTTTGTGAGGGAGTCCTCATAAGAAACTTCTTGTATATATATATATATATATAGAGAGAGAGAGAGAGAGAGAGTCCCGATCCTGTCAGGGATCCCGAATCCGGGATTCGTAGTTCCGGATCAAATTTTCACGATCCGAACCGTCCAATGTGTTTAAAAGGTGTTTTTAAGGGTCCCCGCGAGAAATCATCAAAAAAAAATACCGGAAAGGGCTTGATCCAAGCAGTTTTTCATAAAACTGTACAGTTTTTGTGCAAAACTGTTTGGATCAAGCCCTTTCCGGTATTTTTTTTTGATGATTTCTCGCGGGGACCCTTAAAAACACCTTTTAAACACATTGGACGGTTCGGATTATGCAAAAACAATTTTTAAAACCTCGAAAACACCATTTTTTCTTCAATCCGGGATCCTTGACAGGATCACCGGTGTATATATATATAGTTGAAACTTTGAGTAGAAGCATAGATTTAGCAAACAAAATTGTGCCTTTTTTTTTTAAGTGGAGTGGGTGTGAGGCCATAGTGCCATGTAGGCGTATATGAAAGTTATGTGAGCTGATTTAAGTGTGTAAACTTATTATGCCACTTAATCTAAAACGGAGCGAAGTCAGCAATTTTGGTTAGCTGTCAGAGATTAAACAAATATGATGGCGTCGACGAGTGCCGAATTTAAGGAAGTAGCAAATTACAGGGGATATATTTAAATAAAATGAAGTATATTGGGTCCTGCTAACCTACGCCTGAACCTTTAGGCGGAGGATAATACAAACAAGTTTGGATATCAACATACTTAACGGATATCAAGATATTTTTATGGATGTCAATACATTTTTTTATGAGTATCAATACATTTTTTACACATTGTCTTCCGCTCTAGGAACTAAGGGTGCGCAGCGGATCATCCGATCCGCTCGATCCGCCCAATTCGCCCAATCCGAACCATCTGTTGATCCACCCAAGATATGTATGGATGGATAACGATTCTTGAGGCTGCCAATCTTACGGTTCTGGATCGGATTTGGTTCGGTTCCAGTTAAAACTGAACCGCCTGTTGCCTAAAAAAAAAAAGTGTTATCGTGTATCCCAGACTCTAACACATCACCCATGTTTACCCAATACCTACTACTACACTAGGGCCGGCCAAAATCCTAAATCAGTAATCACTCTCAATTCTCAAAGTCTCACAGTCTCACTCATTCTCTCTGCCTACCACACAATCATTGGACAATCGACATCCACGGGGCGCCTCTCTCCCTCCCCCCTCCCTCTCCCTCTTCTCCTCCGCCGCCGTACGAGTGAACAGTGAACTCCTCCAGATCGTGAACAGTGAACAAATACACTGGAAGACTGGTACGTTTCTCTCTCTCTCTCTCTCTCTCTCTCTAATATGTGTATATGTATGTATCTGCATATATCTCTTTCTGTTTTGGGTACTTTGAGTAGAAATCCATTCAGTGTCCTTCAACTTCTGATTTTGATCTATACATTGCTTTGATTGGTGCTACAATGGTCCATTGTTCCTTCACAAGTAAGAAATAGAAAATTATAATCATATATCAGTGGAGTTCGTTTCGGTTTGTCTATTCTCTCCCTTTGTCAGAACTTTGCATCTGTTGTTCATATATTTAATGTCTTCCTAGAATGTTGATTTCCTCTTCCAATTTTTTGCTGATTTTGATGCGTGATAGCGATTGTAAACAGCGTATATGAACATAAAAATGCGTGTGTTTGAGTGAATTAGAGTAGATTGACTGGAAAGTAGTGTTATACTGTTATTTGATGGCTGATGCAGTCCACGAATGCTGTGTTATCTGATGTAGTGTTGGCATATATCTCTCTCAATATGTGTATAACAGTATATGTATCATGTATATATCTGCATATATCTCCCTCTCCAGATTGTGATGGGTTGTGGAAATTTAAGTTTATGGCATTGATTCTCCCAAATGGGTTGAAAAAATAGGCTTGAAAAATGATATGGCCGGAAAATGGACTAGAAATATGATTGAAATTTTTTCTAAATTTGCCCAAGTTAGATGCCCATTTGTCACAGCCCAATCCGTCAAATTCATCCGGAACCAATCCGTCAAATCCATCCGGAACCGAACCGATCCATCCGTATATCATCCACGGATGATTCCGGATCTTGAAAACATAAATCCGTTACTATCGGTTCCGATCAAATCCGGAACCGATACCGCCGGAACCGAACCGTAGACACCCCTACTTGGAACTGAGGTAGGACTAAGGTTAGCATTTTCCAATATGAGTATATTTTCACTGAGTTTTTCTCAGTTTTTGAGGGTCATTTTGGATTTTCTCCTTAAACACATTTATCGTCCGAGTTCCTATCATCCAGAATCCAAACACTCCATTTTTCTTTTTGTCCATCACATTTTTCGCGAGTTGGGATTTCCAGACCAAAAACAAAAACTCACTTAGGGTTTGAAGTTGTGTTGAGTGATCTGTTGAGAGAGAGAAAGAGAGCCAGAACTGATAAAGAGAGCCCTAATTTCTCCGGCGGAAAAAGAAAACCCTAATTTCTCTTATACTCTTCATTCCTTTCTTCCAGATTCCAGTCAGGTAAATCCCTTTTGTTTACACTTCAATCATTAATTTGTCGGATTACCGGTCATACTCCTGCATTGCAGACTAAATGCATATTAATGTGTGCGCACATCTATAATGCCCAATACTTTGCCCTTCTTGTTTATCAGTTTTACATCCAAAATCCAAATCAGTATTAGTAATTCTGTTCAGAAGCTTCATTACTAGTACTTTTTTGGATCAAGTAAGGTAAGAACACCATATGACCGGGATAGTTGGCCCAAAGGTTGTGGAGTTTTACTTCCATGCCTTGAAATTGGAATATAAGGTTGTGTTTCTTACAAATCTCAAGAAAGTGATGAGCTTTGGTGAGAATTAAAATGAACAAGCAGATATTTTAGCTTCTTTTTGTTTTTATTCTCTTCGTTTTTCACTAAGTAAAATGAGTTATTTTTTTCCCCTTTCTCACTGTCCAAAGGACTGTTACCAGTGCAATGAGGTTGTTTGTTTAAATCATATGAAGAGCAATGGCAGAGCCAAAATTTAAATTAGGGAATGGCACTGTGCTATGGGAGTCCACTTTTGTTGTTGCGAGTTATCCGCATTAGTGTGAAGTGGGAGGTTTTGTGTAAATTTTGTCGTGGGTCTTTTTTTATTTTTTGGTCAAAAAGAATAAAAGTTTTGTCCAACTCTCTTGTGGTCTTCATATGGAAGCCATTGAGAATTATTATTATGATCCAAACCATTCAACTTAAAAAAAATACATTAGTTATATGATGTATGGATTAGTCCGAATACGGGTAGGTGCCTAACCAAATTACCCCAGTGCAAAGTGAAAATTGGCCTGGGGTGGTACGTACCCCACCGCCCCACCGTATGGCTTCGTCACTGATGAAATAAAAGGTAAGAATACCCATATAATGGAAAATAAGTCCTGATAAAATTAATGGTGTGGTCATGTTCACCATTTCCATTCGTTCCACACAAAGATTTAAGGCAAAGTGATGCACGCCATTTCAATATCTTGTGATTGAGGTTCAAAGCAGTTCAAATTGGATTTGAAAGATTACTGAGGGCTCATAACCTTAGCTTGTTTCCTTATTTGATTATGTGATGGGTAGTCAAACAAGTCCTTAAACTTTCACTTTCAAACGGTTTTAACCATTTTCCCTTTGTGCTTGTGACAAATTTCAGTAAATGTTTGTATACTTTGAAAGATTACTTGGACTTAGGTTCGCACAAGCTTTAGGAGCGGAGCTTCTTCTAATTATGCCCCAACTACTTACTAAATTAAAATAGAGGTGAAGAATCAGGTCGTTAGTCAAAGAAAAGCAACGGAAATGTTGATATAAATCTTCAACGTCCTGTCTTGTTGGCTGAACTTATTAATCCAACCATACAAGGTGGAGGTGATGATGGGTTCAGAGCTTGGTCTTCCTTTCTTTTCAGCTTGATAATGAACACAACCACACCTTTTTCTTATTTCATGTATCCTTACCTTTTGATTGATGCACTAAATTCAAGTGGAAATTGGCATTAAGATTTAATTGCATTCCCTGATTTTACTTTCCTGCAAATATCAACGAAGCTGCAGCATGAAGGGGAATCACAGAGCTACTTTGGATCTAATGAGTAATCTGCCAAGTAATGTCACTGAAAATATTCTAAAGGGCTTGCCATTGAGGGATGCAGTGAGGACAAGTGTCCTGTCGAGCAGATGGAGGTACACATGGGTCACAATTCCATAACTGGTATTTGATCGCCGGTTCTTCCTAAATTGTCTGGACAATGAAAAACTGAAGGCAGTTATTTACCAAGTTCTGCTATTTCATCTAGGGCCATTAGTTAAGTTCATTCTGCATTATCCCCCCTTTGAAAGCTGTCTTGATATCAATAATTGGATCTTTATCTTGTCAAAGAAGAATATCCAGAAGTTATCCTTTTGCCTTCACGGTGGCCCGAACCATGAAATTCCTTGGCACCTATTTTCACTTCCGCAACTGAGGGATTTGACTCTAACTCATTGTACATTCAAGGGATTTAACAAGCTTGTTACCCCTCAGCTCCTTTATGTTATTATTTCTCCTGAAATGTTTGGAGGGTTAATCTGTAACTGCCCCCTGCTTGAACGACTAGTATGACATGACCGTACTGAGTTTCACTCCCTCGACATCAATGGCCCTAACCTGAAATATTTTGATTTTATGGGCATCTTTGAATCAATTTCTTTCAGAAACAGCCCTCTTCTTGCAGAAATTTCGATTACTTTGCTTTCCTGGAATGCAAATGATATAGATGAGGCAGAAATAGACTCCCGATGGGTGAAGTTTTTCCATTCTTTACCTGCTATTGAGGACATGCACTTGGATAGCTCCTTTTTGGTAAGAAAGCTTCACTTCATAGTAATCCACTTGGTTTGTAGACCATACTTCTGACTCTTTCCGCGGTGCTTGTGTCAAGTCATTTGCTGCAGGTAATGTTCCAGAGAGACTTCCAAGTAGTTTGAACCAACTCAAAGTTCTGGCTTTATCCGATGTTTGTTACTCTGATCTGGATCATGTCTCATGGGCTCTTTGCTTGCTTAGAAGCTCGCCAAACCTACATAAACTTCACAGCAGCGTAAGTTACGGTAAAACTCCGTCTTTGCCCATTACCCTTGTGTTTGTGTTTTGGAATTTCCTAATGATGCTATTTTTCTGTTCTTTTAGATATTGAAAACCTCAATCCAGGATGATGTTACAGATTTTTTGCAAGTGCAAGATTTTTCAAATTTTTCATTGAACCAGCTTCGTAATGTGGAGATCCGACATTTTTCTGGCACAGAGCCTGAAATGCTTTTCGTTAAGATTCTGTTAGCACATTCGATGGTACTCGAGAAGATGGTAATATTGTATGAGCGAGATACCAATGACGTAAAATGATTTGAGATGGTGAAAGAGCTTACACAATTTCCAAGAACATCTTTGAAAGCAGAATTTGTCATCGACGTGACCCCAGGTCTGGTTGAAGCAGAACCTGGTTGGTAGTTTTGTGAGTTGCTGCAAGACCGTACTAGACCGTACTGGGTAAATTGTCAAATGGGCGAGAAACAGCCTTCTGTGTTTGGTTAGATAGTTTAGTTTAGTTTTGATGATGTGAGCAGGTGTAATGAGTGGAGAGAGATAGACAGAGAAATGAGGAAAATGATGATGTCATCAAAACTAAAACTAAAACTAAACAGGGAAACGAAAGCTTGTAGTTTTGTGGAGCATCGTTTTGTGATCTAAAGTTTGAAGATGGGTAGTGTGGGTCATTGATTAGGTTTGTGTTTGCATGAAGGATTTCTAAATTGATCTATCGAGGGATAGGAAAAATGAAGGCAATGTGAACTGAATAGGCTAAATTTATTGTATTTACTTACTGTATCTATTCCTTTTGCGTTGATGTTTGAAACACACGTCTACGGCCTCCTGTATCTGTGTGAAACATGTCGGATACGGCTAAATATGTGGGGTTCAGACCCTCTCTAAACAAACTACTACTACTATCACTTAGCATCCTCTGGAGGGGATTTGCGGTTTCCGTAGTGTCTCAAGGCACTATACCTTGTAGTGCCCTCTAAAATTTTCATGTTCAGTTTGTTGGGAATGTTATATAGATCTTTTATGCAAAAAAATCAAATTAATTAGATATTGGTAGCCACATCTAAATAGATCATTCATTTGGGATTAGAATTGTTCAGTTTGTTGGAAATGTTAAATAGACCACTCATTTGGCACATTGTATTATGTGACTTCCAAATATATGAATACGTGCATTTTTAAACCCCCATAAAATATCTCTCTACATAATGTATAAAAAAAATTCTTATACCAAATTAAAGTCCTCTTTGAAAACTTTAATTTGGTGCAAAACAATTTTAACATACGGAAATACATTTTTTATGTCCACGAAATATACGCTTTTCCAAATGAGACATTTAAAAAAGGAAAGAGGGAATAGGTACAGGAATGGTTGGGAAGCATAGTGAAATTTGGAAAACTCCTCGAGAAATGTTTTTTTTTCTTTTAATTTTCTACTCTCTCGTTCATATTTATCTACTCTCTCAGTCATATTACTCCTATTTATTATTTTATACTCCATTTTCGTAGAAATAATTGAAAAACCAAAACTGCATTAACACAGGATGGGATAATGGCTCGGCTAAATATGCCATAAATTGGGATTACTACTACTAACCCAATTTCCCAAGTGTTCAACTTAATTGCTCCTCAGGTTTCCTTTCAATTTCCCAACGCCACTTTCACTTCTTTTTTTCTTTTTTTCAACGGAAGAACAAACCAGTACATTAAAAAAAACCGCCATACGGCATCTTGAAATTTCAAGATGGGTTGGGAAATTTCATTTTTTCTGTTATCAGCCCACTGGTTGACAATAAAGCAACATGAAAAAAAAAAAAAACACAAAGTCCAATGTACAATTTTTCGCTTTCATATACACTTTCACACATTTCTATACATTTTTGACACATTTCAATACATTTTTTAAGTCTTACACTTTGTTTGATAGCCCGGAAAAGAAAGGAAAATATAAAGAAATAAAAGAGAAGGAAAGAATGAGGAAAGTTAAAGATGAAAATTTTTAGTTAAAATAATTTAGTTTAGTTATTTTCCTCTCTTTTTTCTCTCAAACCAATCAAAGGGAATTTTTTTTATTTTTCTTTCCTTTCTTTTCCTTTCCAAAGTACCAAGTGTTACTGCCAGCCCAATGGGCTCATTTTGGAATTTTCCTTTCTATATATAACAACTCTTGATCTTCGTCTCCACCGCTTTCTTATTTAAACGAGCCTCAGAAAATGGTTCATCTCTTCATTATATAAACAGGGTTCCGAAGTAGCACAGCAGTGGGAAAAGTATCATCGTTAGCAATACTTATCAAGTCGAAGAGACGCACCCGTGTAAGTCTTGACATGAATTTTGCTTTGATGTTGTTTTCATTTTACTATTTGGTTTGTTTGTTTATGTGATAAGCATTTAGACTATATTTGGATGACCGTAATCTTGGGTAGAAATAGGAACATCATCGAGATCCTCAGAATTTTCTTGGGTAGGAATAGGAATATGATTTGTTGGGTTGGCTTTTCCGACGTAACCTCTTTGAACCTTCTGGAATAGGGATATGGGTGAAAGAAATGGTTGGACCTCGCCTGAATCCGAGTAGGAATGCGTGAGAAGATGACCTGCACGAGTAACACCTGTATTAGCAGGGCTGGCCCAAGGGTTTGGAGTGCCCTAGGCCTAGTCTAAAAATTGTGCCCTAAGAGTACAACACTTATATAATTTTTCCGGTAACAATCAAAATACGAGAAAGCCAAAACAACATAAAAATGTACTAATTATTATATAATAATAGAAAAGTCAAAACACAAACTTAATTTCGACTGTCGTTCTGATCGTCGAATGTCGATTGAGTACACCTTTCTTAATTTTTGAACTTTCCCTTTCCTTTTCTGTTGGGTGTGCCGAGTTCAAAAATTAAAACTAATTTTGTTTTTTTGGATCAAGGGTCTCTTTAGTTTGTTTAGGCCCTTTAAAAATCATATTGGGCCGTTTTATTTTTCTTTTCGGGTTAGAAAAGATCCCTACTTAAGCCCACTACGAAAAATCCTTGGAGTGCCCCTATTTTTGGGACTTTTTTGAAGGCCCTGGGCCTGTGCCGGGCTGCCGGCCCTGCGTATTAGTGCCTAGCCCGGATGGTGGTGGTTCGGGAAGACACTCTGACGGTCTAGTAAGTGACCGGAAGTGGTGAAAGTGACTGAAAATGTACACACACAGAGAGAGAGAGAGAGAGAGAGAGAGAGAGAGAAGAATCCCGGATTAGGTGAGTGAGTCTCCCTTTTATAGGCAAAGGGAGACTTGCTCACTAGCCATGGATATCGAGCTGACGTCGGAGGAGGTTGATGAAGAATTGAGGATTGTGAAAAAGTTGACAGGATTTCGATGCGCATCAACTCAGGCAGTAATCACTTTTATGGAGTGTTTCTTAGCTGGATGTTTGTATCTCTGGGTTTTGGAACCCTTGGTATTGGCACTCCTTTGGAACCAAGGCACCTCATGAAAATTTTTACCGTTAGCATAATGAAGTCCTTTCCAAGGTCCAAGCTTTATTTTTTTGCATTTGTTATGCAAATTTAGCTTCTTTTTTTTTTTTTTTTATTAATACCTTTTCTGGTGCCTTCTATTATCTTACATTTGCTTCACCTCCTTGGTTGCAATCATTTGACAAGTAGTGCCCCAATCAAGTGACTTTTGCAGTCACGTCCTCGGTTGTACTTGAAACTTTCTTGAGATATGGCATTACCAGCATTTACTCGAAGAAGTTCCCACAAAACTTACAATAGCATAGATATAGTGGTGGATGATTTTTTTTTTTTTTTTGGGTCGAATAGTGGTGGATGTTATTGCCACTAGTATTGTAAGTTTTGAAAGAGTTATCATTATTTCATCTCACTTTTCTCAATTCCTTCTACTCTTTGTTTGTATTAAGAGCACTTATATAAATCCAAAGTAGGCGCAAACTAAGTATGTGGACACGTCGTGAACAACATTATATTCTGTTTGAAATGGGAAAACAAACCTTAATCCCCTTCTACTCTTTCTTTTTCCCTATTTTTTTTTTGGATTTTAATTTCACCCCGGCAAACAATTAGTTGCCACCCGATAAATTCTACATCCAATTTGTATCTGAGCACCAATGGTGTTGACTTTTATTGCCACAAGTGACATAGAACCATCATTGTAAAGGCCAAGAGGCTTTTGGCCAACGGCATCAAGAGTTCAACTCCTCTCCCAAGATGCTAATACTGACTTTCTTCGATGAAAGAAAATCTTTCTAAAGGGGAAAAGATGAAAAGAATAATCATTGTAGTTTTCGACAGAAATGGAAGAGTCTCACTTTGATCATAGTTTGGGGGTGACTCTATTAAAATGAAGTTTAGGGGGTGTAATTGAAACTTGTCAAAGTATAGATCAAAATGAAATCTCACCGAGCCAAGTTAGTTTTTACTTTTTAGGTAAAAATATCGAGCATACATACTTAGGAATTTGGGATCCTGTAGTGTTGTATGCGACAACGTACTATAGGGTCCCCAGATCCACTCATAGTCATCAATCTATGAGGTTCAAACAATGGCACCCATATGGACGCAGATACACTAATTGTAGAGTATTGAGAGTCAAGTTGGAGCGACAAATTTTATTATGATCATAAAGAAAAAATAAAAAATAAACAAAGTTATTCTTTGGGGGCATTGGTACTTAATTAATCCCATAAAGGGACTTCGTTGTTTCAAAATAGTCCAATTTTCTGTTATTGATACTTGCAACAGTTAACTTTTTCTTGTAATTCTGGCCATTGCACTATTCACTCTTGGACATCCATTTGAATTCTGATCATAGAGGAAAAAAATTTTGAATTTTGATTCGCAAGAAAAAGCTTTTGAAAAAGCCTAGCCTGCCCGCCCAACTCCTGGCCCACCAGCCCGGTTGATTGGGCTGAGCCTGTGGCCTAGGCCTAGGCTTCAACCTTAGATTTGAGATGGCTTGTCAGAGTGCTTCATGTCAGCAAATGTTTGAGTAATTGGATAATGTTATTTAGTCTTAAATTCTGGGCACCTAACACTCTCTCAAGTCCAAAGTTTGAACACCCACCTAAAGTCCAAGTTTTGTTAATTTATCTTCTGAACTTATTTTGAAGAAATATACATCGAAACTGAATTTTATGTAGAAGATAAATGAACCGTTGCAGACCTTAAGACATCATACCTGTACATCTGTGCAATATCAACATTACAAATGATCGACATTGATAAATGTGATTTACTTCATACAGTTTATGAAACTTATGCATTTGACGGTGTCTTGCCTAAAAAGCTTGGAGTCCCGCCATTGCAACTCTTGATGTTTTATGATATGTTGTTTCTTTCTACATCTGCAAACTTGCGTAAGAGATTGTTATAACAAGAGAGACAATAAGGTGCTGTTCCTTACTGTTATTCTATTTTTTGCCAGGCAATATAATGATGACAAATATGCCTAGGGGAGCTGACCTCTTGATTCGTGGAAATAGTTAGTATCATGATGGAAACAGATGGCTCAGGATTTAACAAGAAAAAAAGGACTATGAGTTGTTTAAGTTCAGACATAATCAGTAATCTTCCCTGCAATGTCCTAGAAAAAATCTTACTATGTTTGACGGTACAAGATGTTTCTAGGACAAGTGTGTTGTCAAGGAAATGGAGGTATATCTGGACCACACTTCCCCAACTTGTATTTGATGATAGTTTTTGCAGAGGATCAGTGATGAGGGCAACAACAAACAAACTTATGATGAGTATTTATAAAGTTCTGCTACTCCATCGTGGACCAATATTGAAGTTCAATCTCACCTTAAGGAAGCTGAAAAGTTGTCCTGAAATTGACCAGCTGATATGTTTCTTGTTAAACAATGGCATTAGAGAATTCACCCTTCAGATGCAGAAGGGTGAACCTTACAAATTGCCATCTGCTCTATTTTCATGCCTACGACTTGAGCATTTGAAGCTTAGTTCTTGTGTGTTTAAGCCGCATCCTAGGTTCAAAGTATTTACCGGGCTCCTTTCTCTTGAGCTTCACAAAGTTTTCATTGCTGGTGATGTACTTTCAAGTCTTACTTCCAGTTGCCCGCTACTTGAACAGCTGACCATTCGTTGCTGCACCAGTTTCGATTATCTTGAAATTGTGGCTCCTAAACTCAAACGCTTGTGGTGTGAAGGCCTTTACAGAGCTATTTGCTTCCGGATACCTTCTGAAATTGTAGATTTCCTTGAAGGTATGGAAGGGTCGAGGAATCAGTTAGGATTCAATGGAGGAGAAACATGCAACTCTGCCAAGGTTCTTGGAGGTTTACCTGCTATTCTGGTATTGGGCTATCAGTCTATCACTATGTGAGGGTAAGATGAGCTTTGTAAGACCTTCACCCTCTGTTATTCGTGTTTTCATTTATTATTTTTCAAGCCATTTTCCTTTGAGTTTTTATTCATTGTTTGTCTTTTGCTTTTAGTCCGTGGCTGCAAGTGGTGTCCGGGAGAGGTTTCCAATTACTTTAAACCGCCTTGTATATGTCAAGTTCTATGAGATCTGTTTTGCGGAACTAGACGAGGTCTTAACTGTTCTTTATTTAATTAGAAGCTCCCCAAACTTGGAAGAAGTTTTTATTTGGGTGAGTAACGGCATCTGTTATCTCCTATGTTTGTTAGGTATGATTTGATAAAAGCTTTATGCTTACACTGTTACACTGTTCTTTCCAAACTCCAGGCATTTCACGGTGCAACTGCCACTATTGATCCTGTTGTGGAACTTTTTGACTTGCAAGGCTGGTTGGATGTATCCTTAAAGCTTTTTTCTGTGGCGATGGAAGAGGTGTCTGGCACAAAGGCTGAAATGCAGTTCATTAAGCTTCTGTTAGCCAAATCTCCGATGCTAGAGACCATGAATATCAAGTTGAAGTCGAAGAAGGCTGATCAAAAATTGAGGATTGTGAAAGAGTTGAAAGGATTTCAACGTGCATCAACTCAAGTAGTAATTACCTTCCTAAAATGAAGGCAAATGATGATCAAGGTCCCTTGAGTTACGGTCACCCTTAGCTGGATGTTTGTTTCTCTGGGTTTTGAAACTCTTGGCATTGGCACTCTTTTGGAACTAAGGCATCCCATGAAAATTATTACCCATTAGCAGAATGTGTTGGGAAAATAAGAGAAATATAACACAGCTCAAACACTACTCTATTTTATTGATTTGTAACCGGAATCTAATTACACTCATTCTTTTAGTCTCAAACACTCTACATATGCTTATTAATTGATCTGTATTTCTTTTAGTCTCACACATTCTACATGTGCACTAGATAATTTTTCCTCCCACTAGTGGTGGGGGCAGGCCCATAAAGGGCTCCCTCACATCTCTCTCTACTTTTTTTTCTCTTCTATTTCCTCACACAAATTCAATTGCATAGACTCAATTTATAGGAGGTTGCTTGAGGTGTGAATGCAATCTCCAAAGTCCACAAAACCCACTGCCTTGCCAATCCAAAATCTTCCCACTTGCACCCCTATCTTTGAGTCTTAGGAAATACAAATCAAGCTTAACTTTCAACATAATGAAGTCCTTTCTGAGCTTTATTTATTTATTTTTGCATTTGTCAAGTAAAATTTAGTTTTTTTTTTTTGGCCTTTTCTAGTTGACATTTGGTTCACCTTCTTGGTTGCAATCATTTAACAAGTAGTTTCCCCAATCAAGTGACTTTTGCAATCACGTCCTTGGTTATTTTCTAGAGGTATGGCATACTAGTATTTACTCGAAGTTGTTCCCACAAAACTTACAATAGCATATATATAGTGGAGGATGTTATTACCACTAGGGTTATCTAGTATTGTAAGTTTTGAAAGAGTTCATCATTATTTCATCTCACTTTTCTCAATTACTTCTGCTTGTTTGAATTAGGAACACCTACGTACAAAATCTAAAGTAGGCGCTAGCTAAGTATGCGGATACGTCGTGAACACCATTATAACCCATTTGAAATGGGAAGGCATATCTCTATCCTTTTATTTAATTTTAATTTCATCCCGGCAAATAATTTGTAACCACCCGGTAAATTCTAAATCCACAAGAAGTTCCCTATGAGGGCTCCCTCACAAAAAAAAGTGTGGGAAAACAGTTGTGAGCCGTTGGATCGCGTGAAGGGCATAGGATCTAACGGCCCACAACTGTTTTTCTGCACTTTTGATCCCTCATACGAAACTTCTTCTCTAAATCCAATTGTATTTAAGCACTAAATAGTGTATTGACTTTTATTGCCACAAATGACAGAACCTCAAGAGGCCTTTGGCCAACGCACTATGAGTTCAGCCCCTCTTCCAAGATGGTAACACTAACTTTCGTCAATGAAAGAAAATCTCTGTACAGGGGAAAAGATGAAAAAAAGAGTCGCGCTTTATCATAGTTTTGGGGGGACTCTATTACAATGAAGTTTATGGGGGTGTAATTGAAACTGTTCAAAGTATAGAGGGTCAAAATGTAATCTCACCGGACCGGCTGGAGGCACAGTTGTTGTGATTGTCCTCTCTTCTTTCTCTTTCCTTTTCACAACTCCCAAACCCAGCAGGAAAGGATAGTTGGGATTTCTCAAATTGGTAGAGAGAGAGAGAGAGAGAGAGAGTGAAATAGAGAAACCCTAACCCCTTTCAGCTGGAAAAGGGCAGTCTCTCCTACTCTTTCTTCTTTTCAGATTTCACGCGCAGGTAAGTCTCCACAATCCAACACCGCACGTCGTTAACATTTTCCAAGCACAAGGTTTTCATATTTCTCCGTCATAATGGGATGCAATAGAGGGTAATTCCAGTGGTTTTGCCATTTTGGATTAAGTCATTCCCAAAAAGTGGCCATGAATAGCGTCATTTGGCCAAAAAATTGCAATGTTAGTTCATTGTCATTTGCAATGTCATTTCTTCCAATAATTCCCCTTGTATCTTTTTTGCCTAGAAAACGAGGGAGGGAGGGATATGGTGGTTGGCTATGCTGATGTTGCAAAAAGGGGCCATTTTTGGGTGAAAATGGTTGGGACAAATGGATGCACCCATTTATGACCGGACAAATGGGTGGCCATTGGGCAGGGTTTTTATTTTGCAACATTTTCCTTTTTTGGGCAATGGCTCAAGAGATTTTACCACCATTGAACTTGCTCTTACATGTATTTAGTTTCATGTTGATCAGCGGTATTAACAACCAATCAAGTTAGGTTGTTGGGAAAAATTTAGAGCAACATACTCAGGAATTGGGATCCTGTAGTGCGGTGTGCAGCATCGTGCTACAGGATAGATCCACTCATACTCATGGGTTCAAACAGTGGCACCCATATGGACGCAAATACACTAATTGTTGAGTATTGTGGGTCAAGTTGGGGCAAATTTATTATGATAAAAAAGAGAGAACAATAAACAAAGTTATTGTTTCGGGCCATTGGTACTTAATTGATCCCATGAAGGGGACTTTGTTGTTTCAATATAGTCCATTTATCTATTATTGATACTTGCAACAATTAACTTTTTCTTGTCATTCTGGCTATTACACGATTCAAAAAAATTTTGAATTCTGATTAGCAAGAAAAAGCTTTTGAAAAAGGCTAGCCCGCCCGCCCAACTCTTGGCCTAGCAGCCCGGCCGATTGGGCTAGGCCTAGGCTTCAACTTTTGCGACAAAGCCTATCCCGCCAAAAGATCAAATTTTTGCAGGTGGGGCCGGCCCACCTGCGCTGATGTTGACCCTTGCGATAGTTTGTGTCAGAGCATCTCCGGAAACTTATTCTCTTTTCTTTTTAGTCAAACTAGATTTAAGGGAAACATTCTTAACACACTTCACTCGACTCAAACTTATATCAAACCGAGATATTAACTCTAATCAGATTGGACTTAAATCATTAACTCAAATTTAAAATTGCAGCAAATATGTGATCAATGTTGCTTATACTCAAATTCTGTAGATTTGAGATGGCTTGCCAGAGTGCTTCATGTCAGATAAAGCTTTTAAATGTTTTGAGTAAGGTTTGAAGGTCTCTTCGATTGGATTAGTTGTTGTATTAGCTCTACCTTGGGGTATGGATTTGAAACTCCATTTTAATCATAATCAATCATACTTTTATTCTTATGATTGTCCTTTTCCTTAGGGCCTCAGAAATATCATAAAAGCTGCAGCATGAAGAGGAATAAGAGATCTACTTCAGATGTAATCAGTAATCTGCCAAGTCATGTCACTAAAAATATTCTGAAGGACTTGCCAGTGAGGGAAGCAGTGAGGACAAGTATCTTGTCAAGCAAATGGAGTTACAAATGGAAAAAGCTACCACAACTGGTATTTGATGACACGTTCTTCCTAGAAGTGCGGGACAACGAAAAACTCAAGGCAGTTATTTACCAAGTTCTACTGTTTCATCAAGGGCCATTAATGAAGTTCAAGCTGTGGTATCCTCCCTTTGGAAGTTGTCTTGATATCAATAATTGGATCTTTATCCTATTAAGGAAGAATATTCAGGAGTTCTCTTTTTATCTTGAGGCTGGCTTTCCATACCATGAAATTCCTCATCACCTCTATCCATTGCTTCAACTCAGGGAGTTGAATCTTTCTTATTGTATACTCAAACCACCACCTACATTCAAGGGATTTAGCAGGCTTGTTAACCTTAATTTCTGTCATGTCAATATTTCTTCAAAAATGTGTGGACTGTTCATCTCGAATTGCCCCCTGCTAGAACAATTAAGTTTGCGCCACTGCACCGATTTTGACTCCCTCGAAATCAATGCCCCTAATCTCAAATATTTTGACTTCTTTTAAGTTACACCCCCCTTCTTGCAGAAATTTCAGTTACTTTAATTTCCTGGGGTACAAGGGATAAAGAGCCTGAGGAAGCAGACTCCGAATGGGTGAAGTTTTTCCCTTCTTTACCTGCTATTGAGAAAATGAACTTGCATGGTGCCTTTTTGGAGGTAATAAAGCTTCACTTCATAGAAATCGACTTCTTTTGTAGACCACACTTCTAACTCTTTTTGCTGTATTTGCTACAAGTCATTTGCTGCCGATAATGTTCCAGAGAGACTTCCAAGTACTTTGAACCAACTCAAAGTTCTGATTTTGTATGATGTTTGTTATTCTAATCTGGATCACGTCTCATGGGCTCCTTGCTTGCTTAGAAGCTCACCAAACTTACGTAAACTCCGAAGCACTGTGAGTCATGGCAAAAGTCCTTTTTTTCCGTTTATCCTTGCTGTTATGTTTGGGAATTTCTAATAATGCTATTTAATATCACCCCAATCCTGGATCATGTTACAGAATTTTTGCAAGCGCAAGATTTTTCAAATTTTTCAATGGATCAGCTTCGAGAAGTGGAGATCCTGCATTTTTCAGGAGCAGAGCCCGAAATACACTTTGTTAAGATGCTGTTAGCACATTCAAAGGTACTCGAGAGGATGGTAATATTGCACGAGTATGGAATTTTTGACGAAAAAGGATTTGCAATGTCGAAAGAGTTAAATACGATTTCCTAGAGCATCTCCAAAAGCAGAAGTCATCGTTGCTGTGACACCCGATGGGTGAAGTTGTAGTTTTTAAGTGTAACAAATGTTTTCGTTAGGAGCAGCTACAAGCTACAAAGGAGCATCTGGTTAAATTATGAAAAGGGCAAGAAATCAACCTTTTCGGTTGCATCTCTCTTGTTGATACGATTAGTTTTGTAGCTTTATTATGTGCATTTGGTTAAGAAAACTATGTTATCAGCTATGTAAGATAAGTTATGTAGTTATTTTGATCTTTTTTTTTCCTCATGCTTGGATACTGGTACTGGTACATCATGGGAGGACTGTGTTATTTTCCTCAGATTCTATGAGTGGGAGTTCATTGGTGTTATCATTTAAGTGCGCAGGCTGTTTCCTTTTGTACTGAGTAGTTTGGAATCTTTTGATAATTGAAAGGGTCCGATTATGGTGGCTCTAATTTGCATCACAGAGAATAGTGTGATGGAAGGTCATGAGTGGTCAAAGATGTGTTGCACTGGTATCTCTAGGATTTTTTCTTCTTCTAGTTTTTAGATGGAAAGGCAAGGAACATAAGAATGAAAGAAATTGATGTGAAAGGGGTTGAGTTTTTATGCATTTGTTTGGCTCAAGAGTGAAATTGGCCTTTCTGCAATTTACGAGATGCAGCCATTCATTCACGGTTCATTTGTGCGCGATCACACACACACACAAACACAGACGCATATGAGAAACACCATATACACACACGCATATATATATATATATATATAGAATTAACTTCCAATAAGGGTCCCTTATTGAAGAAAACCGTGCGGACCTGCCCTTTTTTTGTGTTTCCGGACCAAATTTTGACGATCCGAACCGCTCAATGTTTTTAAAATGCATTTTCCAAGGTCCACGCGGAAAATCTTCCAAAAAAAATACCCGGAAGGGCTTGATCCACACAGTTTTTGTTAAAAACGCTATATATAGCGTTTTTAACAAAAACTGTGTGGATCAAGCCCTTCCGGGTATTTTTTTTGGACGAATCTTCGCGGGGGCCCTTAAAAATGCATTTTAAAAACATTGAACGGTTCGGATCGTCAAAATTTGGCTCGGAAACGTGAGGTCCGCATGGTAACTTAGATAAGGGACCCTTATTAGAAGGGCTTCCTATATATATATATATATATATATCATTAATTTTCAATGTTCTGGTTGCAAAAGTTGAAAGGCCCCATTCTTGAGGGTGCATTACCCTGATAATGTAACATTTTGAAAATGTGATGGGAGTTCTGCTATTACCTTCTTCCAGGTAATGATGAGTAATCTGTACTGATGATGTCTCAGTAAGGATGGCCTCATAGATATATCGAGATTTCCCCTCCTGGACGGTATACTGCTGGTTTTGAAGATACCTTTCTTTAAGGCACCAAGGATCCTTCGGATGTAAATTTAGATCACCTTCGGATAATGTGATCAAAGGTTCTGTTATATCCTTCTTAACATATTGAGGTCCTTGCTCAAAGGCCTCTTTAGCTGTTTTCTGCTTTGACTGACTGGAAGATTCTCCCAGAGTCGGATATTCTGATAGGAAATGAGACGTTTTGCCTCGTCCATACTGATTGGATCCTGATTTTCTTCCGCCACGGCCACGGCCTCGGCCACGACCTCGGTCAGGAGGTTCCATTCTGCAAGAAAATTATATCCGTTAAGCCCGAGATAAAACACCTAGAGCTCGTTGTAGCCTGCAGATAGAAATTTCCATATGACGGCATAAAGCCCTGTCTTCCAGATTAATATTATCATCACTACGAAGTTGAGAAATGCCTCTGGAGAGCTTAGAGATCCAGAATCTCAAATTAGCTTTTGAATAGGGTTTAACAATAGATTGAACCCAAATACGGTTTACTCGATTCTAATGCGTTCGCGATCAGCTTCATCCATCTGTTAAGAATTCTCTAGTTAGGAAATCTGGTAAAGAATTCTGTTCACCTTTGATATATTCTATTTCAAAATCAAAAGCAGAAAGTTCTGATTGCCATCTAGCAAATATCTGCTTAGAAACTAAGTTTTTAACATCTTTTGCTAAAATAAATTTAGCCGAACTGCAGTCAATACGGATAAGAAATGTTTGATTTAGCAAATCATCTTGAAATTTAGAAACACATTTCACTATCGAAAGCATTTCCTTTTTAATTGTGGAATAGTTAAGCTGGGCTTTTTTCCACGATCCTGATGTATATCTAACTAATTCCTCTTTGTGAGATTGAGGATTCTGCTGCTTAAGAATGCCTCCATAACCTATGTTAGAGGCGTCAGTCTCCACTACTTTACGCCAAGCTGGATTGGCTAGACATAAGCAAGGCAACTGTTTTGCCCTAAGCTTAATCCTTTTTACCGCGTTGGTATGCTCCTCTGTCCAAGGAGGAGGAGTTTTCTGCAAACGTTGATATAATATAGCAGTATCTTGGGCTAAATTCTGATAATAGTCTGCTATGTAGTTAAGACTACCCAAGAATCTCTGGAGTTGAGTTTTCTCCTTAATTTCATCTGGAAATTTAGAGGCAAACTCAATACTACGGTTAATGGGAATAATAGTCCCTTGATGAATGTTATGTCCTAAGAACCGAACAGTTGTCTGGAATAATTTCATCTTAGGAGCTGATAAAACTAAACCATTACGTTTTACTGCTTCTTTCAAAGCTCTTAGATGCTTGAAATGTTGATCTATAGAAGAAGAGAATACAAGTATATCATCGATATAAACAATACAGTAATTAGAATAAGGTGAAAATATTTCATTCATGATATTCTGAAATTCTGATGGGGCATTTTTCAAACCAAATGGCATAACGTTCCATTCATAATGACCAAAAGGAACAACAAATGCAGTTTTATACCGATCCCTTTCTTCAATCTGAATTTGCCAATATCCAGATTTCAAATCAAATTTAGAAAAGATAACTGCGGATTGCAATCTGTCAAGCAAATCCTTTTTGTTTGGAATTGGATATCTTATCCACTTCAAAACATCATTCAAAGGTTTATAATTAATAACAAGACGAGGAACTCCTCGCTCTTTTTCTGCATTGTTGAAAACATAAAAAGCAGTACAGCTCCAAGGAGAATAACTTTTTCTGATTAATTTTTTGTCAAGAAGAGTTTGGATTTCCTTTTTACAAAGCTCTAAATAATCAGATTTCATCTGGCTAGGTCGAGCTTTGGTTGGAATGTGCTTTTCGTTAAAATCCTGATTGTAAGGAAGTGAAACAATATGACGTTTCCTTTCCCAAAAAGCATTTGGCAGATCACTGCAAACTTCTTTTAAAAATTGATTTTCAATCTCTTTAACTTTTTCCTGTAAATCTGGAGATTGAAGTTTCTGATGAATATCCATAATTTGGATTTCCTTTTGAAGAAAGTTTAGTTGTTTTTCTTTGTTTTGAAGAAATCCTTGTAATTCCTGAATAATTCTGGTTTCAGGATCAGTAACAAAGGGATAAACAATATCGTGATCCTGCACTCGACTATAAATACCAGTTGAATCAATTTTTCTGATTGGCATGATCATATTCAAAAAAGGTGTTCCTAAGATTACCTGCTGCTGCAAATTTTTGACAAGCAAAAACATAGTTGGTAAGCAAGTACCATCATTGCAGATTAAAACATCAGATAACTTATACTGGATATGCATCCTATTTCCACCGGCGGCGGTAAGGGATTGGACAGTTTTTTCAAAATACTGTGTTGGAACTAATCCTTCCTGAATACAGTTCATATCAGCACCACTATCTACTAGTGCAATAATATCCTGAATAGTATATTCTTGATTAATCACAAGATTAATCTGGATATACCATTTTTGATGGGTGACCTTACTGATACTATTCAAATAGGTTAATTCCTCAGAAGCTTGAGGTTCATCATCGGGTTTTGGGTTAGTGATTGGTTTTAGACTTATCTGCTCTAAGCTAGAAAGTCTATTTTTCACAGACGTGATACTACCCTGGGCTTCTAATTGGGACATTTTCAAATGTTTTAATTCAGTTTTAAGATCATTGACCTCTTTTTCTCGAAGATCTTGAAGGGGTTCTTTGGTTTGAAGTACTAGCTCCTTCTAATCTATTAAAAACTTCATTAATACTGTAATATCTGGAGGTATTACTTGGTCTTTCTATTTCAGCTTCTGAAACAGAAGAACTTAGAGATATCTCAATAATTTTTCTTCGGATTTCGGGATCTTGAATTTTATCAACAAGATCAAGAATTTCTTGTTGAGACTTTGATAAAACATTTAAGCTTAATCCATTGAGGTTAGCAAAAACTTTCAGATGATCTGTTGAGATGAAGAACAACACTTACTCCGAGCAATCTTCAAGGGTTTTGAATCGAAGAGGAAGAATATTCCAATTCGTTAAGCTCGCCGCTATCCGAGTCGGAATCGACTCATCACTAGAGTTCAAAAGCAATTTCTTTGAGTTGCAAACGGAGACCTTCATCCAATTGAAGTTCTTCCACTTCTTTTGGTTAAGCATTTGTTGGCATAATGGCCAAATTTTCCACATTTGTAGCATTTGACTTGGATTTAGGCTTTTCTTGGGTCCAGACGACTTCGTCTTTCTACCCTTGCCACTCTACCGCGAGGTTTGGAATTGGAGTAATCCTTATCATAGGTTCTCCGCTTGAATTTTCGTTTGTAAGGTTTAGAGGTTTTTGAAAAACGACTTTACGGCGATGTTTCTTAGGATAGTTGGTAGGAATATCATAGGCAAATTGTTGACAAAATTCACCAATTTCTCGTTTACAGTGAGATTCGCTTCTTAAGGCGATAATGTAATTTCATATCATTACGAGATAGATAAACCTACTTGAACACAAACACTAATAAGGTGTCCGTAAGTAAGTCTGACTAGTCCATTGAATAGTATTACCAACACTAAGATCCATCAATTTTTGACGAACCTTCTGGGCAAATAAAGGAGGTAGGCCATCAATAAATTTAGCCTTCCAATGCTCAGAATTAGCGTCTTTTCGCTGCATAACTTTGGTAATGAAAACATCCTTATACCATCTAAAATGGGTTAATGAAGGACATCTTAAATTCTGCAATAATTCTCTACCACGCTCTTGGCGTTGGTCTACTGCTCCAATAAAATGTAAGATAATGGCTTGAACAAGGGTATAAACCGTATCTTGAACGGATGCTCCTAGTCCCTAGTTCTAGCTGTTGTTTGACCTGTTGGTGGATCAACCACCATGTCCGTGACAATTTCTGTTTTAACGGCATTAAGAATCTCAGATTGTTGAGCTAACGAAAGATAATTATCCCACCAACCTTTAAGACTTCCAGTAAAACCATTAATAATAAATACAGCGATATCTCTATCATTGTTGTTTGCAGCTTTACAAACACTAGAATACATAAGCATTTTATGAATAATTCCATAAATCTGATATTCTGATAAACCATCTATATTCCATTCATAAATGGTTTTAGCACTATAGGCGGTTTGAGTCTGAAAGAAATCTTCTTCCCAAAGAAGATCTTGAGGCGTAGGTCTCTTATAATAAGTTCTACGAACATTCTCATTTCTGGTCCCTTATCTTTCACTCAATTCTATTAAGAGCATTGTCCGCATATTCGAAAAATTTGTTGGATTTCGAATTTGCTGAGGATCTACCTCGGAATCCGAATAACCTAAGTCTGTGTGACTAAGAGTACTGATATGCAATTTGCTATCCATGCGACCTATAAGTTGATCAATAAACTCAGAATTCTTCTTCTGATTAGAGAATTTAAAATTCTCTAAAGGGATAGGGTGGCTTTATATCCGGCTTGGTATCTTTCCCCTCAAATGAGGTAACTAAGGAAGTAGAAGGGATAGTCTTGATAACCTTCGATTCTCAATGACCGCTTGAACATCATGCTCAATACGAATCAATCTTTGACCAATAGTCCGCAAACTCATATTAGTAAAATTATTCTGTTTCAATATGCTTTCTTCCTTTGGAAAAGTTTTAGATATATCCACATAAGGAATAGCTTCCAAAATATGTTTATGTTTTCCATTTTAATTGGTTCGGAGGAGGGTGAACTGACTTTGTAGCTAGGTTCCATCGATTTACTCAGACTTTCGAAAATCATGAATTCTGACTATATGAATCTGATTTTGATACCAATTTAAAAACCATTTTTTAAAAGGTACTAAAGTTTGGCGATACTCCAAATCTTTATAAAAATGATTTTTGATAAATTCTGTTCCGATTTATCAAACTTAGTAAAATACCAGTTTCGAACTCATGATGTTCAGAGACATAAATTCTTTCTTGATAAACAAACGAATATGAGAGTTGGGTGAATAATCCATAAAACTAAATATGAAAAGCCATTTGATATGTTGGTGAGTCACGCTTCTTGCTCTCACTAGTCTTGTAAATTCCATGAGGGATTTGTTGTTCGAAATGCGAATTCCTTCTATATGGGATTCAAGAGGTTCATTAAGAACTTCTGTTGGGGTTTGTTTGGTGTTTGGACATACGAGTGTCTAGAAGTAGTTGGATATGAAACCTTGTAAGGAGGAAAGTCTGTTTCTAGAAGAAACGCTTCTTGATGGTAGAGAAATACGGCTAACCATATCGGGGTAAACCTAATTTCTACATCTCCTTACTGTTTGGACAATTTGATCCACTTGACTACCGATTATGGGTTGTGGTGCTACCGCGTTTGGTATGGTCCAGTTGGTAGGGAAGTTTACTTCATCCCAAGTCAATTAACCTGGTACCGCAACGCGTTGGTGGTTAAAAGGTTGCTTTCAACAACTCTGCTTTTTTCTGGATCACTACGCAAAATAGCGTTAGGACACATAGTATTTATAACTTTGTAATGAATACGATAGATTACCGCAATGTGATTTGAGATCCTGGCAGGAAGTTATATCCCCTGTGTTTGGATATGCAAACTTACGACTTCAAATAAATTTCTATCAGTCAAAGATAGAGCAAGGTTAGGATAAACATTAAAATATCTTTGGTCCATGACATAAGCTAGTCCGAACAATCCCCATAAGAGAGGATTTCCAATCATTACATCTAGCATCACGTAAATCTTGAATGAATACCGGAATTTAATCTGGTAGAGTTAATGGTTTAAAAGCAACTTGAATTAAACCAATATGCAAATACTTATATTTATGCAAGTACCATTTGAATATCTTTTAAGCACAATAATTTAATTGTTTTATCATTTGTGTCAAGACAAATGGTCATTACGATGTCTTAACAAACATTTTTCTTGATGAAATCAAAAAGACCCAATTTGTAAATCCTTTTGGGTTCTACATCGGGTATTGTCCATCGATTAAGCCGTTGAGCCCGAGAGTACTCAACAATTTCTTCATTTTTTCTTGATATAGAAGATCTATCTAAAGATAGGGTAGACATGATAAAAGCGTTAATTCATATATGAATGAAGTTAGAACGAATAGTTTCAATGATTAAACCATATATCATCGTTGATAAATATGTTTATTATGATAACATACAATAGATCTCAGACATACTCATCTGTCAACGGTTTACGAGTCAAGGCCAACAAATCCCTTCACGGGACCTAGTGACACACAAAACCTCAACGCGACTTGGGTGAGGAACATATGCCTCGAGATCCATTGTAAATCTAACAAACATATTTAACAAAGAGATACACAATTTAAGAAAGAACTATTTGCACCTATCTACCTTCCCCATATATGAATTAACTACTGATTTAGCAAGCCATAAATGGCTCTGATACCAAATAATTTTAAAGAGGATCGTTAAGTAACAAGTAACAAGAAACAGGCAAAAAACTTACTGGAAATTACTGATTTATTTATGATGGTGGTGGTGGTAGATGAAAGTAGTTTACAGAGGGATGGGAGAGAGATTACAAGAGAGAGGAGAGAGGAGAAGGGAGTTCAAAGCCTCGCTCTAAATGGCGAATCTGACTATTTATAAGCGCTACGACCTCTTTAGCGCGATTCTTGTAGATGACGTCACGGATGACGTTTTACAAAATATCTAGTACTGTAGATGACGTCATGGATGACGTTTTTGCTGCTGTTGTCGTTTTGTGCCGACGGTTACTGTTGCTGTCGTCATGGATGACGTTCTACCGATGCTTCTTTTTCCCTTCGGCTTTTTGCATTTTGATTTCAATCATAGAGTCCCAAAGATCCGCCTCAGTGGGGTATGGTTCGGTGTCATTGGGATCTTGAGCTTCTCCTGCTAAGCAAGCAAACTGACCTTGGTCCTGATCTTGAAAGGATATTAGATCCTGAGAGCTCATGGAAGTGTCGCTCTTAGCGTCTGGTTGAGATGAACTGATTCCTTGAAGAGCTAAATACTGATCTTTAATAATTTCCATAAGCTTAATATCTTGCTCATGATCAGACATATTTGGATTCTGACTTTGAATCATCAACTTTATTTGTTGAACGAAATTTACTGGACCCTGTGAAGGGTTACTGCTTGAGGCTTGTGTCATATAATCAGCCTGATACTGCTCGACGGTTTCTTTGATAAACGATAAGCATTTATCAGTCTCGAATCGAGACCACCATTTTACAAAGAAATTTCTTTGAATTTCTGGGATACGAAGATGATCTTCGGCTATTTCATATCCCCATTGCCATATCCAGTTAATCCTGAATTCAGTACAAAACCATAAAAGGTCTTGCCCTTCTGGTGGGTTTACTGATGTTATTCCCTTTAACTTCGGATGATATTTATACCAATCAGGGAATATTTTCTGTATAGCTTCTGGGAAAATTTTGACTTCTGGTGCATGGTATTCCCACCAATGGAGAAACCACGATGGAAATCCAGTTTCTTTTTGCAAAATCTCCGGATTTAAAATAAAGAACCATGAATGGGTTCTTACTGGATTCTGATAATAGAATGCATAGGTCCATGCCCTGGCATAGTCCCAATAGTTATACTTTTGCTCATTAATTTTCAATGTTCTGGTTGCAAAAGTTGAAAGGCCCCATTCTTGAGGGTGCATTACCCTGATAATGTAACATTTTGAAAATGTGATGGGAGTTCTGCTATTACCTTCTTCCAGGTAATGATGAGTAATCTGTACTGATGATGTCTCAGTAAGGATGGCCTCATAGATATATCGAGATTTCCCCTCCTGGACGGTATACTGCTGGTTTTGAAGATACCTTTCTTTAAGGCACCAAGGATCCTTCGGATGTAAATTTAGATCACCTTCGGATAATGTGATCAAAGGTTCTGTTATATCCTTCTTAACATATTGAGGTCCTTGCTCAAAGGCCTCTTTAGCTGTTTTCTGCTTTGACTGACTGGAAGATTCTCCCAGAGTCGGATATTCTGATAGGAAATGAGACGTTTTGCCTCGTCCATACTGATTGGATCCTGATTTTCTTCCGCCACGGCCACGGCCTCGGCCACGGCCACGACCTCGGTCGGGGAGGTTCCATTCTGCAAGAAAATTATATCCGTTAAGCCCGAGATAAAACACCTAGAGCTCGTTGTAGCCTGCAGATAGAAATTTCCATATGACGGCATAAAGCCCTGTCTTCCAGATTAATATTATCATCACTACGAAGTTGAGAAATGCCTCTGGAGAGCTTAGAGATCCAGAATCTCAAATTAGCTTTTGAATAGGGTTTAACAATAGATTGAACCCAAATACGGTTTAACTCGATTCTAATGCGTTCGCGATCAGCTTCATCCATCTGTTAAGAATTCTCTAGTTAGGAAATCTGGTAAAGAATTCATTTCACCTTTGATATATTCTATTTCAAAATCAAAAGCGAAAGTTCGATTGCCATCTAGCATATATCGCTTAGAAACTAAGTTTTTAACATCTTTTGCTAAAATAAATTTAGCCGAACTGCAGTCAATACGGATAAGAAATGTTTGATTTAGCAAATCATCTTGAAATTTAGAAACACATTTCACTATCGAAAGCATTTCCTTTTTAATTGTGGAATAGTTAAGCTGGGCTTTTTTCCACGATCCTGATGTATATCTAACTAATTCCTCTTTGTGAGATTGAGGATTCTGCTGCTTAAGAATGCCTCCATAACCTATGTTAGAGGCGTCAGTCTCCACTACTTTACGCCAAGCTGGATTGGCTAGACATAAGCAAGGCAACTGTTTTGCCCTAAGCTTAATCCTTTTTACCGCGTTGGTATGCTCCTCTGTCCAAGGAGGAGGAGTTTTCTGCAAACGTTGATATAATATAGCAGTATCTTGGGCTAAATTCTGATAATAGTCTGCTATGTAGTTAAGACTACCCAAGAATCTCTGGAGTTGAGTTTTCTCCTTAATTTCATCTGGAAACTTAGAGGCGAACTCAATACTACGGTTAATGGGAATAATAGTCCCTTGATGAATATTATGTCCTAAGAACCGAACAGTTGTCTGGAATAATTTCATCTTAGGAGCTGATAAAACTAAACCATTACGTTTTACTGCTTCTTTCAAAGCTCTTAGATGCTTGAAATGTTGATCTATAGAAGAAGAGAATACAAGTATATCATCGATATAAACAATACAGTAATTAGAATAAGGTGAAAATATTTCATTCATGATATTCTGAAATTCTGATGGGGCATTTTTCAAACCAAATGGCATAACGTTCCATTCATAATGACCAAAAGGAACAACAAATGCAGTTTTATACCGATCCCTTTCTTCAATCTGAATTTGCCAATATCCAGATTTCAAATCAAATTTAGAAAAGATAACTGCGGATTGCAATCTGTCAAGCAAATCCTTTTTGTTTGGAATTGGATATCTTATCCACTTCAAAACATCATTCAAAGGTTTATAATTAATAACAAGACGAGGAACTCCTCGCTCTTTTTCTGCATTGTTGAAAACATAAAAAGCAGTACAGCTCCAAGGAGAATAACTTTTTCTGATTAATTTTTTGTCAAGAAGAGTTTGGATTTCCTTTTTACAAAGCTCTAAATAATCAGATTTCATCTGGCTAGGTCGAGCTTTGGTTGGAATGTGCTTTTCGTTAAAATCCTGATTGTAAGGAAGTGAAACAATATGACGTTTCCTTTCCCAAAAAGCATTTGGCAGATCACTGCAAACTTCTTTTAAAAATTGATTTTCAATCTCTTTAACTTTTTCCTGTAAATCTGGAGATTGAAGTTTCTGATGAATATCCATAATTTGGATTTCCTTTTGAAGAAAGTTTAGTTGTTTTTCTTTGTTTTGAAGAAATCCTTGTAATTCCTGAATAATTCTGGTTTCAGGATCAGTAACAAAGGGATAAACAATATCGTGATCCTGCACTCGACTATAAATACCAGTTGAATCAATTTTTCTGATTGGCATGATCATATTCAAAAAAGGTGTTCCTAAGATTACCTGCTGCTGCAAATTTTTGACAAGCAAAAACATAGTTGGTAAGCAAGTACCATCATTGCGATTAAAACATCGATAACTTATCTTTGGATATGCATCCTATTTCCACCGGCGGCGGTAAGGGATTGGACAGCTTTTTTCAAAATCTTTGTGTTGGAACTAATCCTTCCGAATACGGTTCATATCAAAGCACCACTATCTACTAGTGCAATAATATCCTGAATAGTATATTCTTGATTAATCACAAGATTAACTGGATATACCATTTTTGATGGGTGACCTTACTTCGATACTATTCAAATAGGTTAATTCCTCAGAAGCTTGAGGTTCATCATCGGGTTTTGGGTTAGTGATTGGTTTTAGACTTATCTGCTCTAAGCTAGAAAGTCTATTTTTCACAGACGTGATACTACCCTGGGCTTCTAATTGGGACATTTTCAAATGTTTTAATTCAGTTTTAAGATCATTGACCTCTTTCTGAAGATCTTGAAGGGTTGCTGGTTTAGAAGTACTAGCTCCTTCTAATCTATTAAAAACTTCATTAATACTGTAATATCTGGAGGTATTACTTGGTCTTTCTATTTCAAAAAAAAGAAGAACTTAGAGATATCTCAATAATTTTTCTTCGGATTTGGGATCTTGAATTTTATCAACAAGATCAAGAATTTCTTGTTGAGACTTTGATAAAACATTTAAGCTTAATCCATTGAGGTTAGCAAAAACTTTCAGATGATCCTGTTGAGATGAAGAACAACACTTACCTGAGCAATCTTCAAGGGTTTCAGAATCAGAAGAGGAAGAATATTCCAATTCGTTAAGCTCGTCGCTATCCGAGTCGGAATCTGACTCATCACTAGAGTTCAAAAGCAATTTGCTGAGTTGCAAACGGAGACCTTCATCCAATTGAAGTTCTTCCGGCTTCTTTTTGGTTAAGCATTTGTTGGCATAATGGCCAAATTTTCCACATTTGTAGCATTTGACTTCGGATTTAGGCTTTTTCTTGGGTCCAGACGACTTCGTCTTTCTACCCTTGCCACTACTGCGAGGTTTGGAATTGGAGTAATCCTTATCATAGGTTCTCCGCTTGAATTTTCGTTTGTAAGGTTTAGAGGTTTTGAAGGCTTGACTTTACGGCGATGTTTCTTAGGATAGTTGGTAGGAATATCATAGGCAAATTGTTGACAAAATTCACCAATTTCTCGTTTACCGGTGAGATTCGCTTCTAAGTGATAATGTAATTTCATATCATTACGCCAGATAGATAAACCTACTTGAACACAAACACTAATAAGGTGTCCGTAAGTACACTAGTCCATTGAATAGTATTACCAACACTAAGATCCATCAATTTTTGACGAACCTTCGGGCAAATAAAGGAGGTAGGCCATCAATAAATTTAGCCTTCCAATGCTCAGAATTAGCGTCTTTTCGCTGCATAACTTTGGTAATGAAAACATCCTTATACCATCTAAAATGGGTTAATGAAGGACATCTTAAATTCTGCAATAATTCTCTACCACGCTCTTGGCGTTGGTCTACTGCTCCAATAAAATGTAAGATAATGGCTTGAACAAGGGTATAAACCGTATCTTGAACGGACTGCTCCTAGTTCTATTCACATTTGACTTTGTTGGTGGATCAACCACCATGTCCGTGACAATTTCTGTTTTAACGGCATTAAGAATCTCAGATTGTTGAGCTAACGAAAGATAATTATCCCACCAACCTTTAAGACTTCCAGTAAAACCATTAATAATAAATACAGCGATATCTCTATCATTGTTGTTTGCAGCTTTACAAACACTAGAATACATAAGCATTTTATGAATAATTCCATAAATCTGATATTCTGATAAACCATCTATATTCCATTCATAAATGGTTTTAGCACTATAGGCGGTTTGAGTCTGAAAGAAATCTTCTTCCCAAAGAAGATCTTGAGGCGTAGGTCTCTTATAATAAGTTCTACGAACATTCTCATTTCCTGGTCCCTTATCTTCATACTCAATTCTATTAAGAGCATTGTCCTGCATATTCTGAAAAATTTGTTGGATTTCCTGAATTTGCTGAGGATCTATATATATATATATATATACTCCAAATCTAGGGTTCATTGATACACAACTCCATCGAAAAGAACCCAAAGCATTCGCCACCCAAAACCTAGAGGCTAGAGCCACCGTAACGCAGTCGCTGTAACCACACAAGTCGGCTGAATTGGATCAATGATATTTTTAATGTTAAAAAAAAAAAAAAAAAAGATCACTGTTTTTCATTTATATTTATCATAACTACAGTAGTTGATAATTGACCAAAAAAAAAAACAAAAGATCACTGCCTTTTCATTTATATTTATGTATTGCAAAGATTTCACCCTCCAATTATTATAAATGCAACCCGAAATTTGTCTTCTACAAGGACTTAAAAAATTAAACACAACAAAAGCATTGAAAGACAATTTTTGAGTGTGTCTATAAACTGTGGATTGCAAAAATAATATTCCTTCACTTATTCCATTTATTTTTCGGAGACTAGTAGAAACAAAATTCCTCGTTTTAGCAGCCGTTTGTGATGGTCAAAGTGAAGCATTTAATTTGAAGCTACAACATTCAACAAATTTGCTAAATATCACCTGATAGAATTAAAGTAATTGACCAATAAAGGAGAGTGGCCAAAAAAAAATTATCATGTAAAAAGAATCACCAAGTTCAAAAAAAAAAATGTAAAAAGACTTACCGTAAAAATTTTGAGGGGTGGTAACAATGTACAATTTTGAAAAATATGCTTTCAGGCATTTCTTCCTTTTTTTCAATTTTAAGGGGGCACTCGCATGACGCAATCAAGCTTGGACCATCCATGACACCATCAAGCTTACGGCTTGTTGGCAGGGGTGGGTTTTAACAGGGGATAAGAGTTGGGGGTGTGGCATAGGCACTTACAAACCAGTGTGGCCATGCCACACTAGATTTTTGGGAAGATTTTTTTTTTCTTTAAATATAATGTTGGACTTTTAATACTAAATATATGAGTTTTACTTGAATATGTGGTGAAGGCTGATAAAAAAAATAATGGAGAAGGGTGTTAGAGCACCACGTGGTAATGCCCCATAATCGCTGAATAACTAATAAGCAAAGGAATACAATCAAATATGCTAAGAGACACATATGTCCATAAAATGTATGTTAAGTGAGACTCATTTCAAATGAAAATCAGGACATATTAAATTCTTAAAACAGAGATTTTTTTCACAACAAAAGTACTGGTTTCTTTGAATTGTGCTCTCACTAGAACAATTTTCTAACTACGCCACTAGGTATAACTCATCCCTGTCCCACCAATATGGCTTGGTTTGGGAGAAACAAGAGGAGGGTGTTATTTAACACTTGGAATAAATAGTGAGGCTGGAGGGATATTATTTATGGACATCCCCTGACTAACCCATATCTATTACCCCTTTATTCCCCCTTCTCAGTACCCCTAATCCACCCAAAACCCTCTTATTTATCACTTGAACAAAAGACAGAGGGGGCAATCAGCGTTACAACCATTGGCGGATCTATTAAGGGGCCGGGTGGGGCTAAAGCAACTTGTAATTTTTTTTTTAGTAGTTTCAAAAGAAAAGTCCCATAATTTTTGCCTAGTTTTTTTTTTTGTTTTTAAGGGAAATGCTAATAATTCATTGGGTTGTTTATAAGAGTGTAGAAGGAAAAAAAACACATTTTCTGATGCATCTTTAACACTTCCAAAACTCATGTTTCCTAGTATTTAGTGTTGACGGGCTTTTATAATTTTTGGATAATTTTTTTGTTTTAGTTTAATAATAGGATTTTTTGAAATTATTGTGGTGACAACCCCGCCAATTGTACCGCCACGATGATTGATTTTGACCACCAAAACAAAAAGGAAGAGGAACCGGTGACTGCCAGTTTGTCAATTTAGGCCCCCCTCAAAACGTAAATCCTAGCTCCGCCACTAGTTACAACCACTGGCGGCTCCACCCTATGGGTGGATGGTCACATGACCACCCTAAAAAAAAATTGTACTAATAATATATGTACAAATTTGTACAAATTTTAGGTTAGTTCATGTTTTGAACACTCAGCCGAAATATGAATGAACACCCAGTGCAAAATTAAATGAACACCCACCAACAAATCAGTCTACTTTGAACAACCTAAATTACATCCCGTTATAGCTCAATCATAGGTGGCACCACATATAAGAAAATGTGATCAATTGAACACGCTTTTTTTGTTGTTGTTATATTGCATCTAGTAATTTTATCTAATATTTTGTTTTAACACTTAGTCCTATACTATAAACAAAACACACTGCAATTCAAGTGATTTACAATTGAATACTTACTATACCATCTCAAAACAAGATAGACATCTTAATGACAAAAAAATGGAGAGGAAAAAATACCTATTGGTATCGTTATGGTGTAGTTTTTCTTAGAGCAGACAATCCAAAAATAAAAACATATGTTTAAAAAGATCCGAGCAAACGTATTCGCTACATAATTTCTTAAAAAAAAATAAGCATATTTATGCTCCTGTTTGATTTTGCTTTGGTAAAAATATAAAAAAACTGAAAACAACTACAACGTTTTACGTGTTTTTGTATTTTTGAGGTTGCATTATACACACTAGTATATAAAATTTTGTGAAGATACGACTGATTGGTTAAGCTAGTAGAGTTAAATGTAATTTCTGAACACCCTATTAAAAATTCCTGGAGTCGCCATTGGTTACAACTCCCTTGACTTGTGACCGTAGGAACTCCCGACCCATTGTGAAATATCAGGTCAAGCTATAGTTACTGTCTGAAAGGATATACCATTACCACAACACTAACTAGGTACTAGATGAATAAAGAGTCGCAAATCCTCTAGTTGAAGTGACTTGAACCTTGTTGGAGGGAGGAGTACTCAAGTTCATTCCTTTTGACACGTATGTCTCGCACAGTATGTGTGGAGAGCACGTTTGTCTGGATCTCAAGTTGAAATTGACCTACCGCTTGTTTTTGTGAAATTTCGCGGTTCATTTCTTAAAATTCCCCCCTAATTGTTCTAGCCGAAAAAGAGAAGAAGAGAACCCTAATTTCTGCACTACTCGTCATTCCTTTGTTCCGAACAGATTACTACACAATCAGGTAACTCCCCTTTGTTTTCATTTCGAGTAGAAGCTTTCCCTTTTCACTTATTGATTGCTGGTCGGGTCGTACTTCTCCATTGTAGACTAAATGCATATGTGTGGGAGTGAGGATATATAATGCCCGTCATTCTTCTCGTTGCTCTTCTTTTTTATCAGTGTTACCTTTCAGATTACGTATCATTAATCAGTAATTGGTGTCAGAAACTTTCTTAAGTTTTTGGGTCAAGTGTCCGGAGATTGTGTAGCTGTAGTTACAGCCTTGGATGGAAAGAAAGGTTAATGAAAAGGGTTGTGTAGATTTGGTGAGAAACATAATGACCAAGTAAAGATTCATGGTTTTTCTTTATTTCTTGTAACTATTTCTCATCTCTTTTAGGTATCCAAATAAGCGAAAGGAACTATCTTTTCTTCTCTTTTATTTTCTTTTCTCACCCTTTCTCACTATCAGGAACGATTGTTACTAGTGCAATTAGATGACGGCTTTGTGGGTTTAAGTCCTATGGAAAGATGTTGATATCCAAGGTTGTCCAATCGTGAATCAAAATGGCCTTTTTCTGCATGGTGAATCATTAAAAATACGGACGTAATAGAGAAATATAGACATATGCGTGTAGATATTAAAGGTACATTGTAGAAATGAAAGTTTAGTCTTGATAGAATAGCAAGTATGCTTTTAAATTTTACAGTAAAAATAATTATATAGCCTAGTAGGTACAAAACTTGCTTATATGCAACATACGTTGGCTGGTCTAACAGCCCCTTTGGCTGGAGGGATGAGAAAAGAAAAGAAAGTAGTGTAGTTTCTCTTAATGATGAGAAAAGAAAAGAAAGGGTTGTGTTCTCTCACCAGCTCATTTGGATTGACAGAATGGAGGAGAAAATGGTTTCTCGCATGCCATGCTCATTTTACTAAAATACCCTGCTGTGTTTCCAGATTTTGTGTAGAGAGAGAGAGGAACTCGAGGAAGAAGATGAACAATGAACGAACCTGAGGAAGAAGATGAACAGTGAACTCTAGCAGGAGATCAGTTCCAGCATCGATTCTAGCATCAATCGATCAGCTACTACCACCGTACTGCATCAATCGAAGGAAGAACTGGCGGCGTCAAGGTCGATTCGTTGAGCTCCAAAACCCAGGTATCAACAATCCCAAATCTGCTCTTCTTCTTCCTCAGGCATCAACCTACTCAGACCCAAATTGCTGCAAAAATGGATGGGTAAAATGGGCAACCCAGTCGTTTCTCACCAAATCTCGCCAATATTGGTGAGAAACGAAATGGGGCTCTGAGGGGTTCTTAAATCGCACCTTTTCCTTCCCTTTCTCACCTCTTATGCAATCCAAACAGGGGCGAGAAACGCATCTCCCTTCATTTCTTTTCTTTTCTACCGAAACCCCCCAATCCAAAGGGGCTACGCTTTGAGCCTTGCCGCAATAAATTATTTATAGGCCTACAAGAATTAAAAAGTTAAACTTGTCAAAATATGTGCTCATGTTGGATAGCGGACTCAATAATATTCACCTTTACTTGAATAATTGTAGTTTACTAACTTCAAAAAATAAAATTTTAGAACATTGAGCCCACATACCAACTTATATGAAACCAAAATATGGAAATTACACCAAATTGCCTATAGATAATTCACAATAACAATGCATCTTAGCCTTAAAAATATATGGAATGATTATTTTATGGTTTGAGGAAAAAGGGGATAACATCATGCTCCGAGTATGAATAAAAACTCTAATTAACTAATAATGAACAAAATCACCATGAGAATACAGTTTTTATTGTAACGTAACACTCCATGAAATTATATTCTTTCTTTCACCAAAATAAAATGAAGAGATAGTGTTTAGGTATCAATGAATGCAACAATTATTTTATCTGCTTGAATCGAATAGTGAATCAAACTGTGAATTGTACGGCTCATCGCCGATTCTGTGTAAAAGTTCACACACTTGTAAATTCGAAACGTTTTTGTATGAATTGTGGATCGGATTGTGAATCGTACCAATTTGAGAACTATGTTGATGTCCTTGTTGATGAGAGTTGGGATGGTTGGAAGGGAATTAGAATATTGTAATGTAGATTCTTTGACCATGTGATGGGAAAAAAAAAAAAGGCTCATATGTTGTGCAAAAGGTTTTAATCTCTTCCTACTGTGGTTCATAACAGTTTGAAAAGATGACAAACTTAAAAATTGGTGTTACTTCAAAGCACTTCTAAAGGTTGCAATCTTCTTTATTGGTGATAATGATATTGACATATTTCAGTAAATGCTTGTACGATTTGGAAAAATTAGTTTTAAGTTAGGTTTGTGTGAGCTTTAGCAACAAAGCTTCTTCTTATTGTGCCCCAACTACTTAGTAAAGCAAAATGGAGCTGAATCAGAAGCAATATGTTGATGTAACTCTTGCATGTTCTGATTTAATTAACCCAATTCCACAAGGAGAAGGTGATTATGGGATCAGAACTATTTCTTTCCTTTCTTTTAAGGGTGATAATGGACACAACTTCACCTTTTTCTTCTTTCATCTATCCTTACTGGTTGATTGATGCACTAAATTGAAACAATAATCTGCACTAGGATTTAATTGCAATACTTAATTTAAGTTTCTGCAAATTTCCTAAAGTTGCAGAATGAAGGGGAATAAGAGATCTACTTCAGATATAATCAGTGACTTGCCAAGTAATGTCACTGAAAATATTCTTAAGGACTTGCCATTGAAGGACGCAGTGAGGACAAGTGTCCTGTCGAGCAAATGGAGGTACAAATGGGTAACGCTTCCGCAACTGGTATTTGATGACGAGTTCTTCCTAAAAGGGTGGGACAATGAAAAAGTCAGGGCAGTTACTTGCCAAGTTCTACTGTTTCATCAAGGGCCATTAATTAAGTTCAAGTTTTGGCATCCTCCCTTTCAAAGTTGTCTTGATATCAATAACTGGATCATCATCCTGTCAATGAAAAATATCCAAGACTTCACTTTTAATCTTCAAGACGGCCCTCACCATGAAATTCCTTGTCACTTCTATTCATTTTTGAAGCTGAGGGAATTGAATCTTGCTAAGTGTGTATTCAAACCACCACCTACATTCAAGGGATTTAGCAGGCTTGTCAACCTTCATTTCCTTTATGTTCATGTTTCTTCTGAGATGTTTCGACTGTTCATCTGTAATTGCCCCCTGCTAGAACTACTAAGATTGCTTCACTGCAGTGATTTTGACTTCCTCAAAATCAATGCCCCTAATCTTAAATATTTTGAGTTCATTGGCACCTTTGAATCAGTTTCTCTCGAAAACACTCCCCTTCTTGAAGCAATTTCAGTTACTTTGCTTTCCTGGTATACAAAGGTTGAACAGCCTGAGGGAGAAACAGACTCCGAATGGGTGAAGTTTTTCAATTCTTTACCTGCTATTGAGGCCATGCACTTGGATAGCTCCTTTTTGGAGGTAAGAAAGGTTGAACTTCATAGATACTGACTTGGTTTGTAGACTATACTGCTAACGGTTTTTCCGTATTTGCTTATAGTCATTTGCTGCCGATAATGCTCCAGAGAGACTTCCAAGTGCTTTGAACCAACTCGAAGTTCTGGAATTATCTGATGTTTGTTATTCTAATCTGGATCATGTCTCATGGGCGCTTTGTTTGCTTAGAAGTTCGCCAAACCTATATAAACTTGAAAGCAGCGTGAGTTACGGCAAAAGTTCCTTTGTTTCCACTTATCCTTACTCTTATTTTTGTAATTTTCTAATGATGCTATCTTTCTGTCTTTCTCCTTTAGATATTTAATCGAACCCCAGTAGAGGATCGTGCTATAGAATTCTTGGAAGCGCAAGATTTGTCAAAATTTTCCCTGAACCAGCTTCAAAAAGTGAAGATCCGGTATTTTTCAGGTGCAGAGCCCGAAATGCACTTTGTTAAGATTCTGTTAGCCCATTCAACAGTACTCAAGAAGATGGTGATATTGCATGAGCCAGAAATGTCTGACGAAAAAGTATTTGCAATGGTAAAAGAGTTGACTCAATTTCCTAGAGCATCTTCGGAAGCAGAACTCATCGTCAAGGTGACGCGCCATCGGTCCTGGTTGAAGAAGCAGTTTAAGTACTATGTCCAATTCTCATAGTTTTAAGAGTACAAAAGACCGTACTAGGTAAATTGCGAAATGGGCAACAAACAACCTTTTAAGGTTGCCTCTGTCGATGATGATCTCACTGTGGATTATCGTACTTGATGAGAAGATTAGTTCGGTAGCTTTGTTAGGTGTTTTTTGTAAGAGATCTTCGTTTTAACCATACTTCTACCAGCCTTTCATTATTTAGTGTCATTTGCTTCTCATCTACTCATGACTTACGTAGATGAATTTGGAGCAATTGTTAAGCAAGTTCAGTTTTTTCTAATCTTTCTTTTGGCATTTGGTACTTCATTCAAATTTTTTAGACCATGTCTACGGTCTACCGTTGCTGCCAAAATGGATCTGCCCAAAGTCATTTTCTAGTTTCCTACCTGGTTTTTTTTTTTTGAAAGGTCTTCTACAATTACATTGTTTGAAAGCCATTATAACACTTTGTTGTACCAGTTTGGTGCCATTTTGGCATTGTAATTAGATTACGGGAAACTTAAATATTGGTCTTGTACCGTAGATACAATTAAGTCCCCAATCTTAGAGGGTGTTTGGGGGACTGATTATTGCATTTTCACATTCTCATTATCTCTTTCTACCTGTTTGGCCGACTTATGAGAAAACCCATTCTCCAGTTTTGAAGTTCCAGGCCAAAAGCCAAAAGTTGCTCTAGACCTCCTTTTTCAATTCTACTTTTCATTTTGCATTTTCCCATCAATTTCTCTTCCATTCCTGCCCCTTTGTTTACGTTACCTCTAGATCCCCTTTCTTCCACCACACAACGCAAATCTCAGGAGAGAGGAGGAAGCCACAAATTACCGTCCTTAATTTCTTACCTCTGTCTTCAATTTCTAAGCAGGGCTTGATTTTTGGTGTGCTTTTTGCTTCCTGAGACCGAAATGGTACCGAAAAAAGGAAAGGGAAAAAGAGAGATGGGTGCTCAAATTTCCTGAAATTTGGAATTGGAATTTGGGGTGGAAGAGAGAGAGAGAGAGTGACCTGAGGTGGGTAGAAATTTCGAGATGACTTGGAAGGAAGTAGTATCTTCTTCCAGTTTGATGCATAATGTACCCTCAATGTTTCGGAAATTACGGGATGTGCCATGGGTTTTGAGACCTTCTATATGGGCTTTTTTTGATTAACGAAAAATTCTTTGGGCCAATTTTTTTTTATTTTTGGGCAATTACTTCAATTTTACACATTTCTTATTGAGTATGGGAGCTTTCAATTACCCCCCAAAAAAAGTGTATATAAAAAAAAAATTCCAAATTTTTTTTTTTCAAAATTGGACGGTCAAGTTTACAAAAATATTTACTACCATGACTTTTTAAAAAATTGCTAAAAACAATATCCGTACACATTCTTAATACCATAATTAATAAACAAGGGCAAAATGGTAAACAATTAATCCATAACTCATTTTCATCATTGTTCTCCCAAACACTACAACTTTGCAAAATACATTCTGCACATTTCTTCCAAACACTCCGTCCAAATTCAAAACACATTCTGACCATAATCCAAAAAGCCAAAAAGCCAAAAAGTTGAAAATGAAAAGCTGAAAAATAGGCTCCCAAACACCCCCTAATAGTTGGTTTGAATCGTAGTTTTTATTCTCGAACTTTAAAAAGAAAGTCTTATTTATTCAAAACACATTTTCTCTCGAACTTAAAAAAAAAAACTCTTATTTATTCAAAACACATTTTCCTAATACAATGGCATTTCCTGGTTTTTCTCTTGAGGGAGACCAAGGTTCGAGCCCCGTAGAGAGCATTTGTGGTTCATGGTTGTGGATAGTCTTTGGATCCTGTGGACTAATTTACTAACTTCTAAAAAAAAAAAACTAATTAGGGCACCTTGATGTATCTTTTTTTTTTTTTGACAATAAAATCGCTGCCATTGCCATAAAAGATAAAGATCCATAAGGATCAAATACAGATACATGAGCCAAGACAAAGGCAAAGCAAGCTGCCTACAACCCGGACAATACCGCGATTCGAAACGGGCATGTTGCCAGTAGAAACTGAGTCATTACATTCCCGACAAGACGAAACCAGGCCATATCGTTGGAAAAACAGCCGCAAACGATTGCAAACCACCACTCATGGTGATCAACCAAACAGAAAAACTTAACTAAAAAAGAAAAATTTTATTCCCACCACCACAACCCACCGGATCCGGGAAAACCGGACCGGGACCAAAACCAAAAGGAAAACAAAACACCTCACCCGTTATTCGCCTCACCGACAGCCGCCTAACACCGGACCACCAAGCCTTGGATGGCTTGGTGCTTGGTCCCCTTTGCTGGTTTCCGGCAGAGGTGTTGATCCGGCTTCGGGGGTTCAGTCCGGTAAGGTGAAGACGCTTTGTCTTTTTCATCTTTGTATAATGGTCCGATCGGAACATGAGAAAATGAGGGATGGGAAGAGAGAGTTCAATTTTTTTTTTTATTATTTCTTGTTTGGTTTAGGAAAAAATGTAAGAGAAAATAACAAAATGAGGTATTAAAAACAGGGAATAATTAGTCATAAATACACAATATTTTGCCTATTTAAAGGGAAGGACAATGAACATTTGCAATCAAACATAAAGACAAAAACTGATAAAAAAAAAAAAACATAAAGACAAGGAACATTTGCAATCAAACCTAAAGACACAATATTTTGCCTATTTAAAGGGAAGGACAAATAACATTTGCAATCAAACATAAAGACAAAGAACATTTGCAATCAAACACAAAGACACAATATTTTTCAAAAATTTTAGAATCAACTCCACTTTGTCAATCTATTTGTTCTTCTCCATAAACAAAACGGAGAACAACAATCAGACCTCAAGTCCCGAAAATTGTTACCGAAATCGGAAATTAACTTCCGAAATGATCAAAATAATTTGGAATCTATGTTCAAGAAGAAGGATCCCGTACAAGCCTGAGGTCGTTGGGTTCTTTACCAACGTACATGGTGGTTTAAGCATGGTGGATTAAGCAGGAACGTACATCCATTTTAAGCGCAACCCAATCGATCCTGTCTTCGATTTGTTTTTTTTTTTTTTTTTTAATTAACTCCTAATCGGCTCTAGTTATCGAATTTTTTAGTACATCTTAATCCGTTCATGTAATTAGAGTGAACGAGTTTATTAGTAATGTATCCCTTTGTAAATTTCTCTATTAGATTAACCGATGACTGATTTCCTTGTAGATTTTTTTAATAATTATTTTGATCCTCCCTGTACATCTATTGGTTTGAGCAATTGGAGAAAATTTTGGGTGGAAAAAATTTTGGTTTACGCCGTAATAAAAGAATGTTTTCTCTTTTGGGTAAGGATGCTTTCCAGTGCACGGTTCTCTTTAAGGTTACTTCTGGACACTTTTCAGTCCGTTGTAATTATTGAAACTTTTGATCTGTTTAGACATAAAAAATGATATGTGAAATGAAGATTTGCAAAAAGTCACGCAAGGAAGGCACTACGGGGCTCAGTACAGATCCCAAACGGCTGATTTTAGCCGCTCAAAAATTTTAAAAACATATTTCGAGTTGGCTTGCAAGAAACCAGCTCCATCCGATATGTGTGGATACTTGATCCAAACTTTCATTTTTGAATGGCTCGGATGAAAAAGAAAAAAATGAAAGTTTAGAATTTTTAAAAATTAGTGACATCTCACTAATTTTTTTGGTCACCGGGAAATGGTCGATTAGAGGTGGGGTGGTGGTTAGCCGGAGGTGAGGTGATGATTTTTTTGAATTTTATGTTCGAAACTAGAATTTTTAAAAATTAGTGACATTTCACTAATTTTTTTGGTCGCCGGAAGTGGTCGGCCAAAGGTGGGGTGGTGGTCGGCCGGAGGTGAGGTGGTGATTTTTTTGAATTTTATGTTCGAAATTAGAATTTTAAAAAATTAGTGACATCTCACTAATTTTTTTGGTCGCCGGAAGTGGTCGGCCAAAGGTGGGGTGGTGGACGGCCGGAGGTGAGGTGGTGATTTTTTTGAATTTTATGTTCGAAATTAGAATTTTTAAAAATTAGTGACATCTCACTAATTTTTTTGGTCGCCGGAAGTGGTCGACTAGAGGTGGGGTGGTGGTCGGTCGGGGGTGGCGTGGAGATTTTTTTGAATTTTATGTTCGAAATAAGAATTTTAAAAAATTAGTAACATCTTACTATTTCTTATGGTCACCGGAACTGCTCGGCCAGAGGTGGGGTGGTGGTCAGCCGGAGGTGGGGTGTTGATTTTTTTGAATTTTATGTTCGAAATTTGAATATTTAAAAATTAGTGGCACTTCACTAATTTTTTTGGTTGCCGGAAGTACTCGGCCAGAGGTGGGGTGGTGGTCGGCCGAAGGTGGAGTGATGATTTTTTTTTAATTTTATGTTCGAAATTTAAATTTTTAAAAATTAGCAACACTTCACTAATTTTTTTAGTCGCCGGAAGTGCTCGGCTAGAGGTGGGGTGGTAGTCGGCCGGAGGTGGGGTGTTTATTTTTTGAATTTTATGTTCGAAATATGAATTTTTAAAAATTAGTGACACTTCACTAATTTTTTTTGTCGCCGGAAGTGCTCGGCCAATGGTCGGGTGTTGATTTTTATGAATTTTATGTTTGAATTTTGAATTTTTAAAAATTAGTGACACTTCACTAATTTTTTTGGTCGCCGGAACTGCTTGGCCAGAGGTGGGGTGGTGGTCGGCCGGAGGTGGGGTGGTGATTTTTTTGAATTTTATGTTCGAAATTTAAATTTTTAAAAATTAGTGACACTTCACTAATTTTTTTTGTCTTTATGTTCGATTGCAAAAGTTCCTTGTCCTTCCTTTTAAAAATGGCAAATGTTTTTTGTTTTTATGTTTGATTGCAAAAGTTCCTTGTCATTCCCTTTAAAAATGCCAAATGTTTTGGATTTTTGGCTAAGTGGCCCTAAAAATAGTCCATTTTCTCCCACACGTTTCTCACGTTTTTCTTATTATCTGTTTTCTCTTCCCAATTTGGGTAGATTGTAGTTCATACTAGCAATTAAAGGGGTAAAGTGACACCAGACTCAAAATGGAGGTTTTTTTTCCCTATTATTATCCCTTATTTTTCCTACTAAGAGCATCACCCGTGCTTTCCATTTTTTTTTTATCCAAACCCTATATCTAAGTAAAAAGTCTAAAAATTAATCTTAAAGCAATATTCTTTTCCCTACCCAATTTTCAGTTTTACCGATTTCCTTTCCCAAGTTTGAGAGAGACTCAAATCAAACCCTTTTTCAATCCCTTTTTTCATTATTATCTTATATCAATTAGATGAAAAAAGAAGTTTAGTAGTTTTGCCAATATTTGCGGGTTTTTTAATTGTCCAATTTATTTTTTCTAGGAATTTTATTTTACCCTAAGGCGATTGGCAATGAAAATGCACATTGGAGGACTTAACCCAACACCTTACGGTACGAGCTGACGACAACTATGCATCAACGACAACGAAAAGAAGATCTTATTTGTAAGAAGTAGTTTGGCTGGTTGGTTAATTGCTCACATTTTCTTCATGATTTTATTCATGAAGCTGTTGAAATTCATAGTGATAATAATGATTTGGGTCAAGGCAAACTCTGAATACTAAATATGACCTCAAAATAATAGGGGGTCAAGGTTAGCCAATGAGACGATGGAAAAGACTATTCATCTAAGTGAGGTTTGTGAAAAATTGTGGGAAAACGTCAACGTCCGCTAGCCTGCTTGTCAAAAACAAAAAGTACGCTACAAAGAATTAATAGGTCAGTTGAATATTCGAGAGGAAAAAAACCGTTAATTTGAAAAGTATTTTTGACCCACCATAGGTCTGCATTGCTATCTCTTGGTTGGTCCCAGCTTCTTGATAGAAGACAACATGAGACGGGTAGCAACAATGACTTGTTTCCTCCATTACCTCCATAAATAAGATTTTTTTGATTTATGCTTTTTCTTAGTACTATCATTCCATAGGTTAAGGAACTTCACCAAAAATGCTTTGAGTCTCATAGTCGTCCGTCCTCGTATCAAAAACGAATTCTTAGGCATCCTACTCATTTTTCCTATACTTGGTATAATTGCTCTTGTATCTTATGTATTTTTGCAGAAAGGCAGTCGAAAGAAAGAAATGGATCCCAGCCATTGCTGCTATCTGTATGTGGTTGTCTTCTATTAAGAAGCTGAGGCCAACCAAGAGATAGAAGTGCAGACCTATGGTGGGTATGGTCATAAATCCATAAACAAGTCCCGCTCCAATTACTCTCTCTCGAGGATCTTGTCGAGTATCTTAAGCAAAAAGGGGTACGGGTTGCATAATTGCATAATGAAATTAAGAATCAATTCCAATTGAAGGAGGTTGGAAAAGGCTTACCAAATGGAGCTATTACCTGTAACGGCCTGATTGAATGTGAGATGAGATTTGGGTGAATTAAATATAGTTAGGGGATATAAAATAGTACGGAATACTCCCTCCGTCTCTTTTTAAGTGTGTTGCTTTGTAAATCCAAATTATTAAAAAAATCAACATTACACTTTTCGCATCAACTTTTACCTCCAGTTTACACTTTTCACATCAACTTTTATCTCCACTTTCAAAAATTATCCTCTACTTTTACCACTCAACTCTGTACCTACTAACTTTTTAAAAGGGCAAAATGATAATTGTACTATAAATTTTTATCCATTAACTTTTCAAACCACACATTTATCAATGGACAACCCAAAATGGAAATGTCAATACTAAAAAAGGGACGAAGGAGTATTATTTATGGATGATGGGTCCACATTGATATAACATATAAAAAATGGTAAATAAATAAGTACTTGGTTTGAATGATTTTGTAAGAAAGGTGAATAAAGGTTGGGTTAGATGATATAAAAAGCTGACAAATGATATATTTGCCCTTCTTCATGCCCATATTATATTATGCATTAAATTAATTATTTAATTAAGAAACTAATGTTCTATTTATACTTTTCAACAATGAAGCTACAATTACCCAATCTAACATCGAGACAAAATTAAGAAAATCTTTTTGAAAACTTTATAGTTTCAGAAACATTTTTCTTTTAGTTTTGATAAAAAAATTTAATAAAAATATTTTTCAAAAATATTGGTTGAAAATATTTTTTACAAATAAAAAATTTTTTAGTATAAGAAATTTTTGAAAACTAGTTTTTTGAAAACAATTCTTGAATTTTTTTTAAATGGTTTTTTATAAAAAAAAATTTGGAAAACATTTTTTCGAAAACAATTTTGAAAATTCTTTGGGGATGTTGGAAGGGAGGGTAAGGAGTATAAGAGATGGATAGGTTCTTGGTAATCCATAATTAGCATTTTTGGGTATTAATAAATTCAACGGGTCACAAAATAATATTCCTGTGTAAAATTGTTTCAAACCATGGATGAAATGTGGACTCGAAATTAGTCATTCAGACGCATTAATAATACTCTTCTAAGGGCATTCACAGTGGGCATTCATTTTTCAATCCTATAGCTTGATTATTTTTTAGAGGATACTCAATGGACTAGCAAGAATATTCTATATTTTGTGAAAGAAAAAATCCAAAAAAAAGTGTGGGACCCATAAAAGTAAGACTTTGGATCTTACTTGGAGCTAGATACTATCTAAATTTAACTAAAGTGGTAGAAGCCATGCTTAGGAGTCAGCCGTAAAAGTTTGTATAGAAAGTTTATTGAAGATAACAATTGAGCAAATGACATTGAGCAAAAAATAAAAAATAAAAAATTGAGCAAATGAAAGGCATAGGAACCTCACCTAAAGCTATTTTGACACCGTACCGTGGATGCCTAATAACCATCCAAACGGGAGCTATCATAGTGGGTCCTTTACTCTCTTCGGTTGAGGGAGTAGCAGAGGAGCAACAAGAATGACGAATGGAAGTTCAAGAGACACCTGTAAGTCTTGAACTTATTGATTTTTCAGCTTTTTTGAACACCTTTTCTCGTCCAACGAATTATGGTTGTGGCAGTTTCTGTGATGTTAAGTTAATGCCGAACTGTCGGAGACTCAAAGCCCTAATTTGCTCAAACGACATTGGAAGAACAGACTGAATTTAGGTTTTTTTAATGGACCCCATAACTGTCAAGAATTGGTGCTTATGGCTGCGCAATTGATGATTCTTATCTTTTGACTTTTAAGTGTTGTGCGTGTGTAGTTTGTGGAGCATAACTTTCTGATCCAAAGCTTTGAAGATGGGTAGTGTGGGTAATGATCAGGTTTGTGTTTGGACGTATAGGACAAGATGAAGGCAAATGTTAATTCATTCTATCTTTTCATCCCCTAAACTGTCCCAGTTTTTTCTATGTGGTCCTCGAACTATTAAAAGCCTTATGACTTATGTCGTGTCGTCCCTCAGATATGTCTTTGCATCCTATTGACTTATGTCGTGTCGTCCCTCAGATATGTCTTTGCATCCTATTGAGTCCAATTGATAATGGCAAGCGTCTATTTGGACGGAAAATGAAGCATGTGAGCGGCACATGCGATTTGCCTCACCAATTTAAGGGCAAAAAGGGTACTTCACCCCCTCTCCCATCTGCCGCCAAACCCAGATGGGTTTCCCTCCATTCTCCTGCTATATACATTCATACAAAGCACACCCACACACCAAAAAAAAAAAAACCGGAGCACATAGCAAACCCAAATCCAAACCCAGAATTCTTCTCTCTTCCCCCATAGCCACATACCCAGCCGAAAACCATGCCATCATCATGCACTGGAGAAGATATCATGGCACTGCCCTGTCTTTTCAGAGAGGCATTTTAGCTCCAAAAGTCCTATTTTTTGCTGCTTAGAATGGAAAGGTTTCTCATGTTCAGAAGCACCATTTCTAATTGGTTAAAACAAAACATGCCACCAAAATTAAGGGACATATATCGGCAGGGAGAACAACAGGGAGTCCTTCCACTTAAAATGATCTGTTTGCGTAAAAAAACACTCGAGTATACTAGAAAACATATTCTCAGGGGCATGACTTTTTTCAAATGTATTCTCAGCAAGATACTTATTAAATCAACAAGGTAATTAAAGTAACATTCATCTGGACAATAACAAGAAGGACAACAACAACAACAACAACAAGGTAATTAAATCATCTAGAGTGAAAATCATCTGGACAACAACAGATTCTACAAACATTCACAAAAAACAGTTCACAGGTTCCCAAAAAGTAGGGATTTCTATACTCACAATTGGGGATTGCATCTTCCCCATGCCTCGACTGATCCATCCAAAATTCTGTAGGTGTGCTTCCCGTTTGAGTTTCCTTTTCATGTTAAAGGGAGGGTGATTCAAACCCTAAGTCGTTGAGAAGAGAGATAGAGAGAGGAAGGGGAGATGCATGGAGAGAGAAACAGAGAACCAGACGACGATAGAGGGAGGGGGGAGTACTGGAACACAGGGAAGAAATATCCAAGGGGTAAAATGGCGTTTCAGCCCCTCATGTTTGAAGGAAATCGCACGTGCGGCTCACGTGCTTCATTTTCTGTCCAAATAATCCCCTACGGTTATCAATTGGACATAATAGGATGCAAAGACATAGTTGAGGGATGACATAAGGGCTTTTAATAGTTTGAGGACCACATAGAAAAAACTCGGATAGTTTAGGGGATGAAAACATAGAAAACTCTAATTGAAAAGGCTAAATTTGTTATTTGGTAGCTGTATCAAATTCCTTTTGTGTTGATTCAAGAAACAGTGAAACACAGCCACGTCTACAGCTATGCTGAAATATGTCTCATTTTTTTAGTTCAACACGCTATGACTCATTGGGTACACGTTAATGTTTGGCGTGTCCCTAATGTGTCTGTGTCCTAATCTTTGGAGAAAAGAATTGTCCGTTTCTTGTCGAGTTTGCGTCCCTTGTTGGTGTCTCTGCTTCTTAGGCACTGATAAATCCTCCACAAATTCTTGACCCAAACACAATCTAAATTAGCGGTTCGTAGTTGTTGTATCAGGCTGTATTTAGATAATGGATTCAAGGAGGGGTTTTATTCTTTCGATTTGCATATCGTTATCACTTCCCTTGGCTATTCCCTTCATACACTCACGGTCTAAACACAGCTGTAATGTTCAGAGAGAATCTTGAGGGCTTGAAGCAAAGAATTAGAAAAAGCAAATGATGGAATTGGGTAGTGCACCAAATGAGCTACCCTTCCCATGATGGCAGAAGCATATGCAGATTTGTATTCCAGCAGACAAATTACTGGGAATTTCGCTCTCTGGATGTTTTTTGGGTTTGGTCAGTTTTTTTTGTTATACTAGGGTAATTGTATACTGTCAGAGATTCAAAGCCCTCGTTAAATCAAATGACATTTAAAAATAAACTGAATCTAGGGTTGATGGAACCCACAGTGTCGAGCAGCGGTGCTTATGGCAGCTACATTGACTGTTCTTATCTTGTTAAGTCTTGTGTGTGGGTAGTTTGTGGAGCATAGCTTTCTGATCCAAAGTTTGAAGATCGGTAATGTGGGTCATTGGTTAGGTTTGGAATCGGGTGAAGGATTTCTAAACTAATTTAAAGGGGCACAGGAAAAGATGAAGGCAAATGTGAAATGAAAAGGCTAATTTGCTATTTGGTCTGTATCAATTCCTTTTGCTTTGATGTAAGAACACAGGCTTGTCTTCCGGCTCATGTATATGTGTGCGGCAAATGTCGGATATGCCTAAATATGTGGGGTTCAGATCCTCTCTAAACAAACTCTCTCTCAACATCCTCCGGACTGACAACATTAAAAATCAATCCAATGGTTTGAAGAATGTCAACACGCCAGACCTAGGACTTGAATTGACTCCTTCCTTGCTTGCCACAGAACTCTCTTTTGTGATGTGATGTTGTGTAATACTGCTCCGTTTTTATCTTCATTCAAATCTAGAGTCATTTAGACGATGTAGCTTTCATCTGTCAAATAAAAACTTCTTCGTTCTCACTTCCCTGACTCAGATTAAACCTGCCTACTATGGTTGAACCTCAAACCAATCACTTAGCACATTTTAATCAACAACTCCCAAGGCCAAAGCTAGCGGAGAACTTCACCTACCCTTCCAGTTTTCTGGAACAAAGATACTGATCGTGTTGTCCTAAAATGAAACACATCCAAAGCCTTTTAGCTTTAGCTACTCCTTGCAGACATTGACAATGCTCATGTTGGAACAAATTTTTGCTATGCAAAAAGAAACCCATCCAAATTTTTTTTTTTTGGGTAAACAAATTCACAGAACAAATGGAAATTTTTTTCCCGCATTTGTTTCAATTAGACGAAACTAATTCATTGACGATTTAAAAACCAGAACAGTTTTTCTGCACCGTAATCTATCTTTACAGTTCTCTTTAGAAGTGGGAGCGCCATCGGGAGCGTTTATGGAAAATTAATTAAATATTTTTATGTTGTTTAATATAGTTAAATGTCAAAAAGAAAATATTAGTATGCGTCATTCATGTCAATTGCAAGGATTGTCTTAGTAACTAAGTAATATTATGGTTATATAAAGTAATTGAGTAAATTTTAAGTTAATATTTTTCTAATATCATATCATTACTTTGTCTTTTCTCTTGCTTGGTATATTTTGTTTTTGTTTCTTTTGGGATTTGTATGTCTAACAGGTTCTATCCTAGTTGGGAGCGGGTTCCTTTCTCAATGGGAGCGAGGTTCTGAGGTGGATTCGCCACCCACATAGGAGGTTCCTGCAACTAAGGTCGCGTCACTAAAATGAGTTAGGTGCAGCGTGTTGGCGTTCTTTAAGCCCTTGGATTGTGTTTTTAGTTGTCAATTCCAGATTGAAACCTCCGGAGAATGTTGAGAGTTCATTTAATAAGGATCCAAACCGAAATATCTGTCCCTTTTTTGTTGGATTGTTTTAGTTGGATACATTATGACATGTTGGGGACCCATTAGGAGATTAAAATGCAGTTTGGGAAAATTTACCCCGATTCAATTGTTCCATAAACATGGGTTAGGGTTTTCGTAATGTCAGTACAATTGTAGTTTTTTCTCTGAATTTTTTAGAAACAATGTTCTCTTAAGATATATTTGTAATGTGGAAAGATATCATATTCGAAGTGTCACCAATGTGTCCACATCCTAATTTTTGGAGAAATGACTGTCCGTTTCTTGTCTAGTTTGTGTCCCTTCTCGGTAAATGCGCTTCATAGGCATTGATAAATCCTCCATTACAAATTCATAACCCAAACACAGCCTAAATTAGTAGTTCGTAGGTGTTGCATTAGGCTGTGTCCAGACAATGAATTTCAGGAGGGATTTATTCTTTTGATTTCCCTATCGTTATCATCTCCTCGGCTATTCCTTCCATACATTCATGATCTAAACACGGCTGTAAGGTACTGAGGGAATCACTTAGTGGTTGAACCAGCAAATAAAAAAAAGTAAAAGAAAGAATTGCTGTTGCTGACTGCACCAAATAGAAGTCCTGCCAGTGAATCTAGGAGGCAGAAGGAATGCAGATTTGTATTCCAGCAGATAAATTGCAGGAAAAATTTTCTCTACATTTTTTTTTGCTATCGAATTTGGGTTAATAGGTTGCTATAAGAGGATATCTATTAATGGGCTTTTCCTTATTGTGCTTCTATTTGGTGCCAGGCAATGGAAAAAAGACAAATTCCAGGAAGGTTGACACTTGATTTGGTTATTTGTCCTGATTATGAGTAGTAGTCAGTTACCATGAACAAGAAAACAGGCAGCTCAAGATTCACCGAGAACAAAAGGACAATGAGTAGCTCAACTTCAGACGTCATCAGTAATCTCCCGTGCGATGTACTAGAAAAAATCTTTAAGTGTTTATTAATACGGGATGTTGTGAGGACAAGTGTTTTGTCAAAGCGATGGAGGTATATCTGGACTACAGTTCCCCAACTTATATTTGGTAATATGTTCTTCAAAGGATCTAACAGGGCAACATCGAACAAACTTATGATGACTGTTTATCAAGTTGTGCTACAACATCATGGACCAATACACAAGTTTATACTCTCTTTAAAGGCACTGGAAAGCTGTCCAGAGATCGACCAGTTGATAAATTTTGTGTCAAAGAATGGCATCAAAGAATTGACCCTTCACATTTACAAGGGTAGACCTTATAAATTGCCGTCATCACTGTTTTCGTGTCAAGATATTACACATTTGGAGCTCTTTTTTTGTGTGGTTAAACCTCCACCCGCTTTTAAAGGATTTAGCAGGCTCCTCTGCCTGCAGCTTATGGAAGTTGACATTGCTGGTGACACAATTTCAAGTTTGATCTCCACTTGCCCGCTACTAGAACGGCTATCAATTCGAAGCTCTAGTTTCGATGACCTTGAAATTGTTGCTCTTAATCTTAGATTTGTACGGCTTGCAGGCAGTTTCAGTTCTATCTGTTTCAAAAATACTCCTCATCTTGCAAAAGTATCAATGCATTTGGCATCCTCCTTCGAGAACTTAGTATCCGAACGAGAAACATCTGGGCCGGTCATGCTTATTGGTAGTTTTCCTGAGATTGAGCTTCTAGAATTGGACTACTATCATCTCAAGGTGACATATCCTTAGTAAACCTTGTTTGTCACTTTGTCTGCTATATAGGGAGCATATTTCCTTCATTGTGCTTATTTTATTTTATCGTTTTCTGTCCTTTGCTTTAGGCCATGGCTGGAGGTGGTGTACTAATTGGACATCCATATTCTCTGACTCATCTCAAAATTCTGAAGTTGAATCATTTTTGTTTTGGGAAAGTAGATGAGATCTCTGCAGTTATTTGCTTAATTAGAAGCTCCCCACGCCTGGAAAAAATTCAAATTAAGGCATGTCTTGATTGGTCGTTTCTGTATATTTGGGATATAGATATTCATTCATTAGGCTGAGAAACTTTCTTTTTCTTCTTTGCAGGCATTTCCGGGTGAAATGATAGCTCTTGATTATGTTCCACAACCTCTAGAAGTCCAAGGCTGGTCGGATATCTCATTAAATCAACTTCGAGAAGTTGAGGTACACAGGGTATTTGGCACGAGGCCTGAATTAGATTTCATGAAAGTGATATTAGCCAAATCACCTATTCTGGAGAGACTGCTTATCAAGTTGGAGTCAGAGGAGGTTTCTGAAGAATCAAGGATTTTGGAGGAGTTGATGAGATTCAAACGCTTGTCACCTGAAGCAGAAATTACATTCAGAAAGCGAGACGCAGATCTACGTTTCGGTGATGGGTTCGAGTGAGGCAGGGAGATGATCTTTGCATTGGATGTTTACAGGGTGCAAGTTAAAGCAACTGCAAAATGACTAGTACTGCTGGATTATCTTTTGTTTTCCTCTTATTTTGGAAACTCAGTATCCTTTTGGAAATATGGCTCTTGAGTAGACCATCCTATGTAATCAATCTAAGGTGTTATCCAAAGGGAAGTGTGAAACTCTGTCAATATTCAAAATTATTAGGTTTGTTTTTGGTGGGATCGCAATGATGTCGTCGTGACTTAATTTAAAGAACTAACAATGGTTATGCTAACCAAAGCTCATTAGTTGTTGGTCATAAGACGCATAGTTTCAAAAAAATTACGTAAAATATTTTACACACTTCAATACACTTGCACTTCAGCAGGAGTAAAGTATTATTTTTACACATTTTTGGAATCTAAATCACCAACTGGGTTGTGTAATAACCAAAAAACTCACAAGAATTATGGCGAAAAAACGAACTGAGGGACGATGCTGAGCGCTGTGCTCGGTAGTTCAAATGTGTTCTGGTGTCAAAGGGTGTTTTGGGTATTTGAACTCCTCTCAAATCTGGGCCGTCCAAAACACATTTAGACGACTGAGATGTGCTCGGCAGGGCCTACCAAGCACAGCGCTCAGCAGAGTCTTCGAGTTCAAAACACTGTAGTAGTGTCAAATTTGGGTTTGGCACCCCAAAAATGACACCCACCAATAGAGATGCTCTTAATCATCCAAACCGTCAATTTTGTGAACAATATATCGTATTCTTGCAAAAAATCAAGTTAAGTGTTCAATTTGTCTTGAAAATAATGGACGGTGAAAAATTGAACTTTTCCTTGTTTTCAACAGAAATGAAGAACTTACCGATATCCAATCAGTTTGAGTTTTTTTAGAAACTTACAGATATCCAACCAACTTGAGTTTTTCTGAGGATGATTTGCACAATTTTTTATTTTAATAATAGACGATTTTGATAATTAAGGTGGGTCCAAAATAACCCCAAGCAGCTTCTCAAAGTTTTTTTTGGTGGGGTACATCCGTACAAAGGGTGTGTAGAACTTCCAGTAGAATCCAGTCCTGCTATGGGCAGCTCACTCGCGTACAACACATGCACAAATGCATTTTAACCGTTCATTTCAACAGATCGACAGTCCAAATTTTAAACACTCTTTGACCAGTAAGAGTTAGCTTTAATTCTCATTGGTCGAAGAGTATTTAACATCCAGACTATCGAAAATGCTTTTGAACGATTAAGATGCACTGTTCACACATTTGACGTACGTGGGTGCGCGTAGATTTTTTTAGTAGAATCTACCCCACGCTTTTGGTGTGCTACACAACCAAACCCAAATAACAAGAGAAGGCTTGAATATTTTGGGGGAGGGTTGTTAGATACATGAAAGTTTCTTTAACCTTTCATTTGTCTTTTCTGGACATTTCTAAACAACTTTTCATGCATGGCGTAACATATTTGTTTTGTGGGTTATGGGTACAGTAGGAGTATGATCGCCATCTCTGTTGCTCAGACCCTCTCCTCCACTGCTTCAGTTTTCTGGGTCATGGGTATAATGGTATGAGAAGGCTTCAATGACTGCACTCTTCATTACTTACAAAATCCTGTAAACAAGAGTTCAGAAGTGGCAGCAGAGGAGCAAAAAGAATCATCAAGTCAGCACAGTTCACAAAACACCTATTATTTAGGTCTTGAGGTAAATTCTTCTATTTGGTTTTGATTAGTGTCCTGTGTTGTGCATTTAATCATATAAACTGTGAATATTGAGATCCTTAGTTATTTTGATCAGTGTCCTCTGTTGTGCATTTAATCATATAATCTGTGAATATTGAGATCCTTAATTAACTCAAACGACAAGAAAAAGGGGCAAGCTGAATCTAGGGTTTGGTGGACTCAACACTCTCAAGCAGGGGCTGATTTTGGAGCCACTTCAAAAAGCTACGGGTACAGACCCGAGGGGCACAGATATTGACTGGCGCCTTGTGGGACCCATTTTTGGGTCGCACACGAATGATCTAGAACTTCATCAATTTTAAAATAATTTTTTTGAGTGTCGCTGCAAAAAATTAGGTCAATTTATGCGCAGTCGGGTCCAAAAACCTTTAAAAACAAAACTTGCAAAGGGATAGATTTTGTGTCAGAGCATCTTCAGCCATTACCCAAATATTTAGTCAAATTTGAGTACAATTTTGGGTAAAATCTTCATTTTGTATGACCAAACCAAAGGACAAACTGAAATTTTAAACATAAATTTCAGTAAAATCTTAATTACGGGTATAATTGTAAATTTGAACCAGAGAAAATAGTCGTCAAAATTTTGAGCTGGGATTTGAGTAAAACTCAGTGTGATATAGGGTTAAGACATGAAAGAAAAGAACTAAGTCAATAGGATCGTTCAAGGAGTGGGCTAAGTTTTAGGAGATAGACTGGTTCTGAATCTAGGGCAGAGCTCTTTTTTTTTTTTTTCCGGTCTCTTTTTAGTCAAACTCAAAATTTAAGGAAAAAATCTTTAAAAGTTAAAACTCACTCCACTCAACTCGAACTCATATCAAACGGAGTTTTTCTCGGGATAAAAAAAAAAACACAAAGAAAACTGAGTTTTACTTGAATCAAAATAGACTATCCTTAATGAAATTTTAAGAGACTATGTTGTTTCTCTTAAAATTGAAAATACGTAATTAACGAAGCTTTTACTTATCTAAGTGCTTCCTACCAGATAAATCTTTTACTCAAATTAAAAAGTTTGATTAAGGAGGTGTTGTATTAGCTCTCTTTGGGGGCATGGTTTAAGGAGGGTTTTATTCTTATGATTTTTCCTTTTCTCGGAAAGTCCTTTACAAAAATCCATTGGGAGACAGCCCAAAGTTAGTGCCAATCTTTCTTAGGCCATTCAAACGAATACCCTGCCATTGTTTTCTTTTATATGCTATTTACTCTTATATTTATAGAAATCTAAAAGGTTGGACGACTCACTCAGTCAAGTCCAACTTTATAACACTTAGCTGATGCCAACCTATTGTTGATTTGATTGTAAACTAATTTTGAACACAGAGACTAAAAAAATACTACTCCCTCTGTTCACTTTTGGTAGTATATTTTTGGAAACCATGCCTTTTCTCTAGCAAAAAATAAACTTGGGAACATTTTTTCATAAAATTTGCGCTGATTAAAAGATCTGATTGAGCTCTTTGAATGGATGCGAAGAACTTTGAGATATTAACCATGGAAGTACACTTCTTTTGTCCGAGAAAATGTACGTATTCTGCGAAAGGGCTAACGAAGATAAGGAAGGAAATAAGTTTTGACAGATAACCGTACAATGCAGACCTGAAGACATCATTCATCTTCATCTGTGCAATAGCAACAGTACATTGAAATTCTTTTCGGTTTCAGACAGGAATACAGGATTAAAGTTTGGATCAATAATTTTGCTGTAAACAAATAATCGATCTTGATCAAATGGTTTTCCTTCATACAGTTTGTGAACTTATGTTTATCAATGTCTAGCCTACAAAATTTATTGTTCTGCCCCTGTAACTGATGAATCAAAAAGAAGAATGCAGTTAGTATCCGTGTGGATAAATTATGGGGAAATTTTACTATGTACTTGTTTTTAATCATATTTCTTCCTAATCTGCAAACTTGTGTGATAGATTGCTATAATAGGAGATATGATAATGGATGTTCGTTATTGTATTCTACTTTGTGGCAGGCAAGGTCACAACGCACAAATCTTGCCAGGGGAGCTTACCTTTCAATTTGTAAGAGTAGTTTGTAACCCAGTGGAAACGCGTGGCTTTAGTATCTGCCAGACTAGAAGGAAATGGGCGAGTCAACTTCAGACATAATCAGTAATCTTCCACCCGATGTGCTAGAAAAAATCTTAATGTGTTTGACGATACAGGATGCGGCGATGACGAGTGTTTTGTCAAGGAAATGGAGATATATCTGGACAACACTTCCACAACTTGTATTTAGGGGCAAGTCCTTCAGAGGATCGATGCTGAGGGAAAAGCCAGACAAACTTATGATTACTATTTATAAAGTTCTGCTATTCCATCATGGACCAATACTCAAGTTCGTTCTCTCTTCAGTGAAGCTTACAAGCTGTCCTGAAATTGACCAGTTCATATATTTGTGTCAAGCAATGGCATCCGAGAATTGACTCTTCATATTCACAAGGGTGAACCTTACAAATTGCCATCAACACTGTTTTCATGCCTACAACTTGAGCATTTAAGTCTCCGTTCTTGTGTGTTGAAACCTCCTCCTGCGTTTAAAGGATTTACCAAGCTCCTTTCCCTTGAGCTTTATGAAGTTTTCATTTCTGGTGACGTACTCTCATGTTTGGCCTCCAGTTGCCTGCTACTTGAACGGCTGACTGTTCATAGCTCCACCACTTATGATCACCTTGAAATTGTGGCTCCTAATCTTAAATGCTTACGGTTTAAAGGACTTTTCAGATCTATTTGCATCAGAATGCCTTGTGTTGCAAAAGTCTCTATAATTTTGAGAAGATCAAGGAAACAGTTAGGATTTAATGAAGGAGAAATTTCTAACTCTGTCATGCTTATTGGTAGTTTAACATTGGTTGAGATTCTTGTATTGGACTATCCTTATGTGAAGGTAGACTTTGCAATAATATATATATATATATATATATATATATATATATATATCCCGTTCTACTAAGGACTCCCTCAAACTCCCAATTTGCGGACCTCATGGATCAGGGTCGAATCTCGACGATCCGAACCGCTCAATGTGTTTAAAATGTGTTTTTATGGGTCACTGCGAGGATTCGTCCAAAAAAAATATCCGGAAAGGCTTCATTCGAGTTTTTTTCGATAAACTATATATGTACGGTTATTATGAAAAACTGCTCGGATGAAGCCCTTTCGGGTATTTTTTTGTGATTCTTCGTGCTGGCCATGGAAAACATGTTTTAAACACATTGAGCGGTTCGGATCGTCGAAATTTGGTCAAGAAAATCAGAAAAGGGGTGGTCCTCACGGAGGAGATCTATGCGGGAGTCCTTAATAGAACATCTTCCTATATCAATTCCTATATATCAATTCCTATATATATATATATATATATATATATATATATATATATTGTGTTTTTTTAAGCCAATTTTCTTTGATTTTTGATATTTGCTTTGCTTTTAGTTCATGGCTGCAAGTGGTGTACGAGAGAGGCTTCCAACTACATTGAACAACCTTAAAGATCTTCGGTTGCATAATATCTGTTTTGGAGAACCAGATGAGGTCTCCATTGTTCTTTACCTAATCAGATGCTCCCCAAACTTGAAAGAGATTTCTATTCGCGTGAGTAATGTCAGATGTTATTACTTCTCATAGTGTAGTATATTTTTACAATGTTAATGATGAGACTGTTGCGTTTTTCTTCTTTCCAAAATCCAGGCATTTCACAGTGCAACTGCTGCTATTGATTCTGTTGTAGAGCTGTATCACTTGCAAGGCTGGTCGGGGGTCTCTCCAAATAAGCTTTTATATGTGTTGATGGAAAAGGTTTCTGGCACAAAGGTTGAAATGGAGTTCATTAAGCTTCTGTTAGCAAAATCTCCAATGTTGAGGACCATGGATATCAAGCTGAAGTCGAAGGAGGTTGGTGAAGAATTGAGGATTTTGAAAGAGTTGATAAGATTTCGACGTGCGTCAGCTGATGCAGTAATCGCTTTCCCCAAAAGAGGAATATTCTTCTGAGTTCAACAGCTTACCTCCTGGAGTTGCTTCTGCTTTGGTCTTACGTTTGACATTTGGTTTTATGCCCTTAGTTGCAATCATTCTACAAGTACAACAATCACATGACTTTCACAATCATGTACACAAACTTGAAAGATGCTAACGAGGTCGGGTAATACTACCTACTCAATGAATACCCCACAAACTTGAAGGATACAATAGACGTCAGTGGAGGATTTATGTAACCTTGTGATTGTATGTTTCTCATGGGAAAAGATCAACCGGCATGTGCTCAAGGAAGCAAATGCTGTGGGGATTGATAATTTTGACTTAACTGCCTATTAGTATTAGTTAATCAACTGCATGACTACATATTTCTTGCGCTTTAGACCCTAGAACAATGTTTCTGTTACAAATTACAGTTTCCAAGATTACTTGGAATCTTAAGTCTTAACTTCGGTGTGTACATGCTTTTATAGTAGCAGTGCTGCTGGTTGTGCTAAATTACCTTAACAAGCAACATATATTGTTGAAGACAGGTGCAGAAGTGGGTTTTTCTTTCCTGATAGATAGGATTAGACCATTTTTCAATCGAGTGTAAGGTAACTCTAGGAAATACAAAAAATGACGTTCTCTTAGATATCACTGTCAGTGCATATAGATGATTACTTAGAACATGTTTTACCTTGTGGTGGATAGAGTTGATGCTTAAATGAGACGTTAACTCCAGGAAAATGTTAAGACTACAAAACTACGACAGTAATACAAGTCATGCATGGGGAAACCAACAATCAAGGGGCTGGATTCAGAGTTGAACATTTGAGTAGAATACAGGTAAAGAGAAGGCGTTGGCAGGCTAAAGTAGTATCTGAAGTCCCCTGAACTTACGAATATGAGCTACAGCTTGCAGTTGTTGCGGGTATTGCAGGTACCCAAGTCCAAATTGGTTAAGTAGGTGAAGGGTGAACCTTTGATTATGTTGGTTCAAGAGGAGAAGGATCCAATCATCCAATTGTCGATATCGAAACAGCTTCTTCAAGCGTGTAATAGAATGTGGCATATAATTGCCTTGAGTTTCTCGTCATCCAGAGATTTTATGAAGTTAATCGTCGATTGGGGAGTTGTTATCCATTGGTACCTCCAACTGCTTGGCAAGACATTTGTCCTCACAGAATCCCTCAATGATAAGTACTTAAGGGCCCGATTGGATGCCGGATTAGTTTTGGGTGGATTAAATAGTGAGAGTGAATCAAAATAGTACTAGCATGAAATCCGTGCTATGCACGGGAAAATTAATAATTTTGATATTCAAAGACACTTCACCCACAACTCCAATAGAGGCAACAATAGGGGAAGAATAGTAGATAAATATGAGGGCTTGCAATGGTTAACACGAAATCTAAAATTGAACATTTATGTATAGAAAATTATTCTTAACCTGCCTATTTTTGGAGAATCATAGAAGCTTTTTAAAAGTTGAAATTTCTACAAACTTGAGATAATCTAACTAATAATCTGATAATTTATGAATTTCATGTAAAATTAAAAAAATAAATATTGGTGAATAGACATTACCCGCTTAAGATTTGGTAGGGAGAATTCAAGCTGTCTATATTCCCTTTTGAAACTAATATTAAATGTCAACATCCGTCAGCTTGTGCATATTTCGTCATCTCTAATTTCTAAATATGTGAGTTAATAAGATACCTATGTCAATCATGTACTACTACAATTAAAACAATAAATCTCTTTTGACATCTTTTCATGCTAGGAGTATGCAAGTGACAATCATAGCAATATTCAAGGTATATATAACGGGGGAGTACCAAAGAAAATCTACAATTATCATATTGTATTCAATTGATGAACTCTACCAAAATACTACCCTAAGGAGAATTTGGCGAACAAATTCAAAGTGAATGGTACATAGGGTTATGGAGCATAAAAGACCATATGAGGTTTTGTGGAATACACTAATTGAGATGTAGTATTTGAAAACTACCCGATTGACTTGTTCCTTTGCTTATCTAGGTTCCTAATTAGCAAATTTTGTTGAAATTTGAAGTTAGTCAATGAATTGTTTCCTTTACAATAACCCGATTTGGCATCATTACCCTCTTCGGATGAGCTAGCTTCTACAATAGGATTTTCTTTTTCAAAATTATTTGTTTAAGATTAATTATCTTGCACCGAATCAAGCATTGACACTTGTCGCTCACATGGTCCTCCTCGCGAAAACCCATTCTACAATGTGAGTGGGTAAAATCGGCAACAATCTAGAAGAAGAAGTGTTATAAAATTTAACTGAACCATTTTTGTCTAATCCTAATAGCTTTTGGAATCCATGGCTAGTGATAAATCATAATTTTCAACATTTCATGGATGATTTTCTTGTTTACAATCAATATGATTATGATGATCAGGCATTTTTATTCATACTTGTGAAGAAATGAGTCTAGTTTTTTTTACATTGGAAATCTGTTTTTCTGTTCTAAATCTATTTCCTTTACGTACGCAGTAGCCTTAAGTTCAATATATGCAAGCAAAGTTAAACAAATCTATAATACGGGACAACATACTAATTGGGCGTTATCTTCTTATGTGCCGACGTCGAAGAACAAAATGGAGTACTAGTGCGGTAAAACATAAAGGTCTTAAAAAACATGCATTTTTCGGACCACAAATTTTCAAAATTTTCGCATCGAATTAAAGACCTCTATTAGTAGTTTAATGGTGCAAAGGAAAATGAAAAATTATGCATGGAAATACTTCATTTTTTGATCCGAAGGATATTGCAAAGCAACTCAACAATCCATCAGTGTAAAATACTAAAGTGTGTAATTTTTTTATATCGAATTAAAGATCTCTATTAGTAGTTTAATTTGGTGCAAAAAAATCAAAATTTATTCGTGGAAGTACTTCATTTTTTTATCCAAAGGATATTACAAAGCAACTCAACAAGCCAACAATGTAAGATACTAAAGTATATAATTTTTCAAAATTTTTTTTTGGTATCAAATTAAAGATCTCTCTTAGTACTTTAATTTGGTGCAAAAAAAATAAAAAATTCGGCGTGTAAGTACTTTATTTTTTTATTCAAAGGATATTGCAAAAGCCTTTATTATGCAGCAAGCAGCAAATAGTATTGAGGGGTGGGGACTCCAGGGTAAGTGGGTAATTTAAATGCCAGGACTATTTTTGGACAGGGTCAACTCTGTCCAAATTTAAGAGGGGCTAGGGTGCCAGGAAAGCAGTAGACCGATCTGAAGAAGGTCGAGAGGGGAGGTGGAGCTAGCAGCTCCCCTACAATTCCAGCATACGGTCTTCATTTGGGGTATTAAGGAAATTTTTGTTGGTGTTATTATGAGACGTACCCATCTCTAGGAATTTTTGGTTTATCGTCTTCACTGTCCATCCCGCTCCCAGGTGGTCTTCTTCTTCGTTGTCGTGGTGTTGTGAAGCACAAGAACTTTTTGCTCGTACGTGCATTTTTCTTGCATTTCACGTGATGTAAACTGTGACTCTAGAATCACTGTCTGTTTTGTAAGTTGAAGGACGTTTTGAAGGACCTAAACAAGAGACTAACGATTGTGCTAAAGGACACATGACCTAACGAGAATGCCAAAGACTTAGAGATGTGGTGGATGAATTTGTCCTGAAATTTTGACAGCTTGCATGATTTTTCAGTGCCGCTTCCGAACCAATTGTTAATGATCTAGCCCAGTTGATTCAGCCAGCGAAATTTACCAGCTTCCTGTATATGGTAAATATAACCCCAACAAAGAAGAAAACAAAATCGTACTTCGAAAAATATAGAATAAGGAAGAGAACTGATTGTCAAAAGGGGATGTAGCTCAGATGGTAGAGCGCTCGCTTAGCATGCGAGAGGTATGGGGATCGATACCCCGCATCTCCAATCAGATCCCTTGTGGATTTTTTGCCATTAATATTGTATTTTTATATCATTTGACCTCATTATTCACACTAATATTTATGACATCTATGTTAAAAGACGTTTTGGTTATACTTATACACCCGATTTTGATTTGATTATGTTGTATGAAATACTATTCAATACAATAAAGTAGAATCTGATTTTAATGTAACCCTAACCAAGGATTGCAGTGGACCCGGGATAATTAGTCCGGGCCTAAGTTTTATCCGGCCGCTTTCCTGTCATCCAAACGGGAATTGGTATAATCAATGGTTTCAGATTTGCTCAAAGACGCTTACTTGTAAGAATTGACTGATAAGAGTCTCTAAGAAAATCTCAACCATTAATTATACCAATGTACGGTTCTGATTTGGACTATCGCGTATAGTCCAAAACTTGGGACTTGAACTAAAGAGAATCCGAACCCGAACAAAATAATCTAGTACTCTCTCTTTCAAAAGAACCCGAGGAATGTCTACGAAAGGCAACAATCCTAGCTAGTAGCTAGTACTTTTGCTGCTTGCTCACCATTCAACAGAGGAGGAAGCACACTGCACAGCAACACAGAAAATACAAATAGGGCAGTCCAAGGAAAGGGTATCTACCAAACCTGTGCCAGAGACGGTTCTTTAACATCCAAAACAGAAAAAATTCAAAAGCATGGCGAGGTCGAAAATGACAAAAGCATAGAAAGAATCATGTGGAATGCCAATTTCACGAAATCGGGGTAGCTGTTATGCTCTCCGAACGGGATCCATTTCAGGTCCGGAAAAAAAATCTATGTAGTTCATTGTATAAGCGCTTGTCAAGTAGACCATTTGTAATGATTCTTGTTGGTTGAAAAACTAGAGTTAAATCAACTTCAAGAAAGCAATCTCTGGTTCGTACACCTCGTTTCTTCACTCACCCAACTTGCATGAACTGTCAAAAATATGAAACTGCAACTTAAAACTCAGCATGTCTGTCAAGGCCACAGTGCCAACGTAACAATAGGAGAACTAGGTAACGACAATGATTTAAGATCTTTTCATTCATTTATGCCTTTACAAACAGACGATAAGTTACAAACACATCGTGTGATACAGAATTCCAGTTACTAAAGAGCAAAGTATGAAACAAACGGTTTCATAACACACACACACACAAGGAATAACACACAAACGCATTACTGTAGTTAATTCCGCAAAAGGCCTCACTTGGGATCCGTCAAGCTCAAGCTGAAATCCCACAATTGCTTTGCCAATTGTTCATCTTTAGCCAAAGCACTGTGTTTTGCTATATTGCAGTCGGAAAAATACTCCCCACTCACCCCCTTAACTTGCGGATGCAATGCCACAAAGCATGTGGTTGCCGCTCCCTAACAGACATGCAAAACATCTCAAAATTCAAATACTTAAAATTTTCTAGAGAAATGTTGCATCAAAAACCGTGAACATACCTGTGGAATATTTTTCAACAGATATTTAAGAACACCAGTCACCAAACCTGCAAAGATGACCATCACCAAAGTAATTCATATACACCCAACACAATGGATGCTTAGTCAAAGAGGAAACTTATAAGCCAACTTGGAATGATTCATGGTTTAGCTTGAAGATGACCAGTCAAATAGCATATGTTTGTAACCGTACTTATGAAGAGAAACCTTCAAGTACAGTTACTTATTATGCAAATATGCATGAGAAACGTATAAAAACACTGTTAGTTCAATAATGTTTTGATTTGATTACCAGAATCGGCCTACCTGCTTTCATTACCAGAATAAATTTCCTCAAAGAAATCAGTTTACATCTTCTGCTAGTGCAAGTAGTCTACTAGCTCAGTAACTTGAAACCAACATGGCCAAAATGTAGAAATCTAAGTGACTACAAGTAGACAAAATGAATTTATGTATGCCAGACTTTGCTTCTCATTGCCATGACCCATGGTCGTAGGGTGATAATTTGATGTTTTAAAATAAATTAGTACAAGACTATGGAGTATGGACTATTACAACCAAAACACAAGAAAGTGTGGGGCCAAGGTTTTGCGTTGCTGCATATCAGGAAGCCTCAAATGAGCCTAAACAAAGGAAACATCTCTTCTCTGCAACTTAGCTCTAAACGGATTTGAACAACAACCGAGCCAACAAATCCATACTATATTTTAGAAATATGTTGTCTCGGAATATAACTATGTAGCATTCAAAGGCTCAGAGGTTTACGAGTAACAGGGCTATGGTGAGGCATAATGTTGGTGACAACAGCTCCAGGATGAATCGAGTTACAAGTAATGTTCACCCCTTCTTCCTGTTCAATTGCAAAAAGGAACAAACCCAACATACAATGTCATATTTTACAAACATATTATCCTGAAAATAACCAAAAACTAATTAAGCAAAGGAACGAGCAAGGTTTCAAGAGTAATCACCTCTACTTTTCGTAGCTACTAAGTTCAGTGGTTCTCATTGTTTTGCAGCATTTAGCAACTATTCTTTTGAGAAAAACTAATCGTGATTCCTAAGTGCAATAAATGATCTTTACAGTAAGCCTGAGAGAACATAGCTCTATGGTTTTCATATTTTGTTTTGTTTTCTTTTTTTTTTCAGCGGATATGTTCTGCAAATGTGGATCGTAGCTAAATAAATATCCTCTTTCTGGTCTTTGCTTCAAAACCCTTAGTCTTGAGAATTTTGAGCAAGTTGAAAGGGTAAGATTTTCATATCCAAATGCAGATGAAAATGGGAAGAAAATGGTTTGAATAGTTTACGGACACAGAATCTATCAGATTGACATTTATTAAACTGCTACTCCCAACAACAAAACTCTATTACCTGTTCATAACAAGACCTTGAAGAAGTACGATTTGCAATTAAAACATCATCTTGATATCAATTTTTTGGATAGTTGAGGTATCAAGAATATGTTAATTACCTTGAAGCGCTTTGCTAGCTCATTAGCATGCAATATGTTAGCAAGCTTTGATTGTCCATAAGCAGACCATGGACCGAAACTGAAAAGTAGGACGTACAAGAAAAATTGTTTAGCACGAGAGCTTTATGAAATCTAATCACAGCTCATTTTGAAAGGGCAACTACATTGCCAGACCGAGAATGACATAAAAGGACAAAACTGTCCCTCAAGTCGTAATACACGATGCTTGATTCGGATGGAACTTTATCTTTTTCATTAATTTTCTGAAGGAAATTGCGCCATGGTTGCTACCTAGAATTTAAACACTAGCATCAACTCTTCTCCGGGGGCAGTCTCGCGGTAGTATGTTTCGAACATAGGAAAAAGTAAAAACAAAAATTCTTACGAGGAACAAAGACAAATAAGTCAAAGTGTCAAACTGAAATTTTTTTTTTTTTGAGAACCCCGGAGAAGAGTTGACACCAGTGTTTAAATTATAGGAAGCAAACTGAAATGATATAGGCAACAATGTTGTTACTAATTACCCAGATTCGTCATTGATTTTATCAAAACGAACTCCTTCGCGGTATGTAAAGTTATGAGCCCATGATGACACATTAACAATCCTTCCTTCTTTCTGGCTTTCACTCGCTGTACTTTTCATGGTCTCCAACAAAAGATTTGTCAAAAGAAAATGACCTGCAAAAGGTAAACACAAAAATGCATGTTCATATGAGATAACAGAGTATGCATCAATGTCGGACCCGCAAGTGTGGAAAAAATTGAAAGACCAAAACATATGTGCGAAGGACCTTTTAAAAAATCACCAACTCAAATGCAAACAAGACATGTTGGTTCTTTACAATTTGAGATAAACTCCTTTCATAACTTACATATGCTCTTAGCAAAAGCAACTTGTGTGCCAAAGTTCAGAAATCAATTTTCAATTTCAAGTGAAGATCTATCAATGAGTACTCAAGTATCCCTATTGACATTAGATCATAAAAAACCAAAACAAACTAAGGGAAAGGGGGGGAATACAGTAGCAAGATAACAGGAACAGACATGAAATGATTAATGATTCTTACCAATATGGTTAGTTCCAAAGTGCAGTTCTATGTTGTCTTTGGTGAGCATGAAACGAGAGGCAACCCCTGCATTGTTACTTCCACAAACAAATGAAAAATATTTCACATCATAGTTTCAAACTGAATTGGTTTTGTCCACAAGAAGTTGTGTATAATCGATCAATCAAAGAGGAAAATCAACCGAAAATGAGACAGCATCATGTTCATCTACTGCTTTAAAGTATTCTTACATGAGGAGGTTTAAAGGAAGGCCCGAGGACTTGTAATCCAAAGCAAATTTCCTTACAGACGCCATTGAGCCAAGATCTAACTCCATAACATCGAGTTTAGCATTTGGGTTTTCCTTAAGTATAGCTTCTCTGACTTTTCCACCAGCATCTGTATTTCTAACTGCCATAACTACATGTACACCACGCAAGGCAAGGACGCGTGCAGTCTCTTTGCCAAGACCGCTTGATGCACCTGAAATTAGACACAGTACAAGCAAGCTAATCAGATCCCCAGAATTTCACTAAGAGTTGAAGACTTGAAGTGTCCAATCCCCAGAAGGAGAAAGATGTAAATCATCCATCTTTTACATTCAACGCACATTTATGGGCCTCTCATTGATAAAGGCGGCGTTAATTTGTTAGTCAATGGAGGGAAATTAAGGACTTTATATTTTGGAAAACAAAATGCTTATGTGCTTAATTCAGTTGAATTGCCGGTATCAGGGAAGGCAGAATTTTTGACAAGCACGATTAACTCCCGTGAATTGCTGTTCTCTAGCAGCCCCCTTTGGTTGGTGATAAAAAGATGAGAGAAGAAAAGAAAGGAGAACTCTTTTCACATACTTGGGTAGCTAGAGGAGATGAGAAAAGATGAAAGATAAACAAGAGAGATGAATATTTTTTGTGTCATTTTGTTTCTAATAAAATCTCTATAATGCCCCATATAGGTCCATGTAGACCACTGGCCTAGTACCTTGATTTGATCCACACGCCACACCACATGGCCAAAAATGCTTAAGCCCAAGGTACTAGTAGTCTCTTACATGGTTTGTTATATGCCCATGATCACCCATGTAGACTTCCAATGTGGGACTAAACAATCTCTATCTCCAAATCTGGGGTATTACAATCTCATAACTTTTTGGTGAGAATTTGTGAGAATACACAATCCCTTCTTTTCTCTTCCTTTCTCAAAAACCAAAGGGCCTGTAAGGTCAAAATTATGGAACTCCCTCTTCCACTTTTCAAACCTCAAACAAAATTAACATCAAGCATAAACAAGTATCCCATTAAAACAGAAGAAAACCTATGAAACTGACATGATCAGATGAGGTCACCAACAAGTATCCCATTAACAACAATCAAACTAGCTACAATCGAATACCAATTGGATATGTGGCTGAGTTTCCATTGAAACTAACTTTTCATAATTTTTGTTTATCGTTTCATCATAATTTTTGGATTAAGTGTATGTGGACCAAAGCTGAAAAAAGTTCATATAAGGTGACACTATCGACAACAATAACAATAATAGAACCCATCTAGTCCCTAATCATTCAGGATATGGGCGGGGATGAATGGAGACAAACCTAACCTTTGGCAATATGCACAAAGTGGCTGCTTGCTGAATACCACTGAAAATAGTAGCCCCCTAAACCTCTAAGAACCAAGGAACTACAAGGACGTTTTGTTGCAAAACCATGCATTGCCCTCAAATCAAAGCCAAAAGCATCAGAGAGGGCATGCCTAGAGACCAAAATCAATTTCGGTGCTCATTACCATGGTTCCTTCATTCATGATCCAGAACATCTCACTAATGAACACAAAATAAGATGACACTATACACAAAAAAATACCAGCTGTTTATATTTTTTTGTCTTTAGTAAATTTTTTTTGGCTTTGAGTCATTAGTTTCTTACTTTTAGATTCCTCTCGTCGATACGGACTATTGATCTAAAAAATAAAACATGAATTTGATAAAAATTCAGAAAAGATGACAGAAATATCAAAAATATTAGTAGAAACTCAGCCCCCAGAGAGAGAGAGAGAGAGAGACCTGTAACTATAGCAGTGAGGCCAGTTCCATCAAGTCCTTGGGTGACTTCCTCAGCTGTAGAACCGGATGAGAACCCAGATGGGCCTTTTCTTCTTCCAAAAATCCACATATTCTTGCTCTGATGTTTTTTTCCCCAAAAACTCAAACCAATTCCCACTGTCGTTTCTACTTTCAAAACCAAAGTCGGTATATACTCTGTTGCTTTATGGAAATGGAGGGACATCCAAATCATGTGATACTAGAATAAACGCAAACCACTTACAAGTTTTACTCTGTTTCTTGAAGTTGACATTATTAAACACCACTATCTTACCATCTTGAAATTTACCTTCAGCTCCCTTACGTTTGGAACTATTGTCCAAATTCCCCCCTTCCGTCATGTATGGCCTAACGCCGTTGTCTTTAACAGTAAAAGACTGAAATACCCTTGGCAGATAATTACTTAAAGAGAAAAGATAGAGGCACTACGCCACTAACACGTGTACCAACAATTTGACAAGTTCTCTCACATGGTAGGTCCCACATATCCCTTGTGAGAGAGTTTGTGCAATTGTTAGTACAAGTGTTAGGGTCTGTATAGCAAACGTGTTACTTAAATTATACTCAATTCCATGTTGTATATTAAAACACATTGCTATACCATTTGCCTAGTATAATATAGGAAATATAAGACTACTTTAACTTTTTAATGACATGTAAAATGAATGTGATTCAAAATTACAAACTTATACACTCGAGAAGAAAAATACCGGAAAAGCTATTGTTTCCCGTCTTTAGGGTTCTCTTCTTAATTTGGAAAACTTCAATACTTGTCTTTCACTAGACGAGAGACGTAAGTATTAAACACGTTAAAATATTTTGATCAAATTCAAAAATGCATTAAACACGTTAAATTTTTAATTTTGTACTGATTATTGGATGCATCTTTCAAAAACTAGAAGACTTCATCCGTTGGGCAGTCGTGTCACTCAAACAATTGTCTATATTTCACAATCTATAATTGTTTTATGATTTCAAAAATTTTGTTTAATAAAACTAATTGTGATCTATCAAACAATATCCATAGTTTATATAAAATGGATAAAAAAATGAGAAGATATAGAAGAAGAAAAAAATATGGGAGGTCCCAAATAATGAAAATGGACCAGCAATTTAGGACAGAAGGAGTACATAATAAGGGAAGTGAGTGCCATTTCAATAATAATCTTTTGAGGCTATTGCAGTCTTTATGAAGTTAAAGATAACGGTGAGCCATATTTGGCGAAAGGGAGCAATTTAAACTAGTTTAAAAATAATGGAGGAGATCAGTATATTTTTCAAAAAAACCTCGGAGGTTAGCGTAATTTGTCCTTTATTGTAAATATAATATAATGGCAAATATAGGACTGTTATTTTCACACTCCTTTTCTCATGACAGAGAGTTGGCCTAAAGATCCAAAAGGGTGAGCCTTATAAGTCAATTAGGTCAGCTTATGTATTTATAATGTGTCCATTAAAGCATCTTTTCTAAAGTCTAGGATCCATTAATGCATTTTTTCTGGGTGAGCCTTATAAGTCAATTAGGTCAGCTTATATCTTTATAATGTGTCCATTAATTAAAGCATATTTTCTAAAGTCTAGGATCCATTAATGCATTTTTTCTTATAGTCTAAGGTCCTTGAAAAGTAAAAAAAATGCCCGCCCCATGTGTGAGCTAGCCCCACGTGAACCATGAACGATGAACGATGAACGACAAACGACAATCGACGATCTAATCACCCGCATGACTCTCTCTAACAAAATCACGTAAGAATCAACTAATCGCAAATGATTGTACAACTGCTGCAAATTACTAGAGATCATGATCGAGTCGAAGAAACGAAGCAATAGACATGATCGTGTCGAAGAAACAATTCAAACCTTCTATGCCTTTCGATATCTTCAGAAATATATTGATCGATAATAAACCGAAAAGAGCTCAAATTCGAGCTCTTATATCCATAATAAGCAATTCAAATCTCGTGATAATGATCGGATTGGGGAGGAATTAGGCGAGGAGTGGTTTGATGCAGTTGAACTAGGGTTTCGAATTGATTCTATTTTAGGGGTTAGGGTATAATGACTTTGGGTTAGGGTGTAGTAGATTTAAGCACTTTGTAACACGGGGGATTAATTTTGGGTGGATGATTTAAAAAACTGTCAAAAGATTTATTTGTATTTGTGCATATCCACATTAGTTATGCATTTTTTTAATTAGATAAATCCAATAATTAATTAATTTTGTAATGTACATCTAACAATTAATTAAGCTATAAGATTTAATTATATATATACGGAAATTTTCTAGTCCAAACCCTCCCGAGAATAAGAAAAAAGTGATTTTTTTGTGTTGCAAATTATTTTTGGAAAATCCGAGCCGTCCAATGTGTTCAGAAGGTGCTTTCAAGGGTCCACGCGGGAAATCTTAAAAAAAAAAATACCGGGAAGGGCTTGATCCAAGCAGTTTTCGCAAAAACTGTAAATATATATTTTTTGCGAAAACTGCTTGGATCAAGCCCTTCCCGGTATTTTTTTTTAAGATTTTCCGCGTGGACCCTTGAAAACACCTTCTGAACACATTGGACGGATCGGATCGTCAAAAAAATGCTCGGATCACGGAGGTCCGGAAGTCCGGAGTCCGGACTAGAAGTGGAACCTATATATATATATCAGTTCACTTCTTATCCACACCCTTAAGTTACGGATTTCGTCTGTACCTCCTAGTTCCGGACCAAATCTCGACGATTCAAACCGTTCAATGTGTTTAAAACGCGTTTTTAAGGGCCCCCGCGGGAAATTAGCAAAAAAAATACTGGGAAGGGCTTGATCCGAGCAGTTTTTTCATAAAAACGAACATATACAATTTTTATGAAAAATTGATCGGATCAAGCCCTTCCTGTAATTTTTTTTTCTTTTGCTGATTTCTCGCGGAGGCCCTTAAAAATACCTTTTAAACACATTGGACGGTTCGGATCATCGAAATTCGATCGGGATCTATGAGGTGTGGATGAAGTCCGGATTTTAAGGGTTTGGATAGGAAGTTTAGTGTATATACAGTTAAGCTATAAGATATAATTTTTTTTATGGGGCATTTTTCATCTCCAACGTACTTGAACTTATGATATCATCCCGTCCTTTTTGTGAAGTTATGTTTATATCTGTTGTGTGTGCGTGTGTGTGTCTGTTTGGAAGATGAAGGTCCTAATTTTAGGCTGTGTTTGGATGATAGTATTCTCAAGGGGGAATGAGAATGTGATGCCTTCTACCAATAATTCTAACGTTTGGAACAGACAGGAATAGAAATGTGATGCCAGGCCTTTATGATTCCAGCGTTTGGCAGATACAGGAATAGGAATGTGATTCCTGATGACATAATCAACCAGGAATCACATTCCTAGACTGAGTAGGAATCTGGTCCCTCTCTTACCACATGAGAATCTTAGATTTCTGTCTCATTCATTAAGAAAAGGAAATGTTTACTTTAATAAATTTTCAAAATAATTGCATCCCGCGTAAGATTATTGAATTAATCCAAACACCGAAATGTCATTCCTCCAGGTATCAAATTCCTAGGAATTCGAATCTCAGCAATCATATTCCTATTCCTACTCAAGATTCTGGTCATTCAAACACAGCCTTAGGGATTTGGCCCAATCCCCCCAATTTATGCAACGCCAGTCTTCTTCCCCATTTAGAAGGTAGTTTCAGAAATGCAAGAAATTATCATCCAAAGTTGCACCCGTCTCCGTCCCATATTCTCAAGGGGGAATGGGAATGTGATGCCTTCTACCAATAATTCTAACGTTTGGAACAGACAGGAATAGAAATGTGATGCCACGCCTTTATGATTCCAGCGTTTGGCAAAGACAGGAATAGGAATGTGATTCCTGATGACATAATCAACCAGAAATCACATTCCTAGACTGAGTGGGAATCTGGTCCCTCCCTTACCCATGGGAATCTTAAATTTGTGGCTCATTCATTAAGAAAAGGAAATGTTTACTTTAATAAATTTTCAAAATAATTGCATCCCGCGTAAGATTATTGAATTAATCCAAACACCGAAATGTCATTCCTCCAGGTATCAAATTCCTAGGAATTCGATTCTCAGCAATCATATTCCTGTTCCTACCCAAGAAAATTCCTGAGAATTTGATTCCCGGTAATCATATTCCTATTCCTACTCAAGATTCTGGTCATTCAAACACAGCCTTAGGGATTTGGCCCAATCCCCCCAATTTATGCAACGCCAGTCTTCTTCCCCATTTAGACGGTCGTTTCAGAAATGCAAGAAATTATCATCCAAAGCTGCACCCGTCTCCGTCCCATATCCCCGACCCAAAACTTACCCGGTGAAGAGGGGTTAAAAGCAGTGCCACCTCCTAACGCCTGCGGCCCAGGAAGACTCGGCGGAGCCATCTTCTTCTCAACAGGTGCTAGGCCACATTTAGATTCACTCCTCGAAATGTCGACGACATATTCACAGAGTTCTTCAGGACTTCGAGCTCGTTCGGAGGAATGGGTGGGAGCATGAGAGGTGTTGGTTCTAGATTTAGGGGCATATTTGGTGATGATAGTATGTTTGGCTCTTTTGGTGGTGGTGGTGGTGATGGTGGTGGAGGTTCGGAGAATTCATGCACTAATCTGCTTGTCCTAGAAAAGCTTAGGGGCATATTTGGTGATGATAGTATGTTTGGCTCTTTTGGTGGTGGTGATGGTGGTGGAGGTTCGGAGAATTCATGCACTAATTTGCTTGTCCTAGAAAAGCCCCTCCAATTGAGCGGACTCTGCCTTATTCTCTTGAAGAATTGTATTTATAAACCAAATTTACCATATTTTTTTAAACATCTCCCTCGCCGTGCAAATTTACCATTTTTTTTTGTTGTTATTTTGCCAATAATCATTGAAATAGGTTGTGAACAAGTATTTTTACCATAATTCAACCTAACAAGTATTAATTTACCATGGTACTATTCTGTGCGCATTTTTTACCATGATAATTGGTAGAGGTTAAAGCGTATGTTTTCACCATGATCGGAGTTGTTAAACAAAACTAACAAGTTGTATAAATTTACCATAACCAATGAGATATGTTTTGGAGATATATTTTAACATGATTCAATTTTGGAAGTCGTTTAATTTTTATCGTACTGGTTCTAATTTTTACCATGTTTGTTTAAGGGTCATCATTGGGGGCATGAGAGGTTCTAGATTTAGGGCCCATATTTTAAGTATGTTTGGCTCTTTTGGTGGTGGTGGTGGTGGTTTATTTTTGCTCTTCTCAAAGATGAAGCTAAGGCCCGTCCTGAGCTTATCCTAGTCGGGCGGGCGGGCGGGCCAATCTTCGGGCCGGCTAAGTTGGGCTATTTGGATGGGCCGGATGCTTTGTTTTTAAAAAAAAAAAAATTCCTCCCATGCTTCCTGAATCCTAGTCCAAGTGTCCAACACCTTACGAAAAACATCCATCCAATGCATAAATTAAAAAACACCCCATGAAGATTCTTATGGTGACTTATATTTTTCTTTTTTTCCACCTCCACCACTTGAATTTCTATTCTTTGTACCACTTTTCTTATTTTTTATTCCCCACCAACCATTTGTATGTATATTTAAGAGAGGAGAGGAAAAATTTTACGGGAGGGGAGACAAAGGAGAAATTTCGGGCATGTTGTTTCTCAAACCCATGCTATATGTGTAAGTTACGGGCTATGGGCGGGCTTTTCTCGGGCCGACGGGCTGGGCTTGGGTAAGCCCGCCCACAAAACTAACAAGTTGTATAAAGCCCGCCCACAATGAGATATGTTTTGGAGCTATATTTTAACTGATTCAATTTTGGAAGGGCCTCGGGCCAATGGGCTAAATGATGAGGCTTATGTTTGTTGTTCTTCATTCACTTTTTTTCCTCCAAAATCCTTTAAATTTCAGTACTCACAGGATTAATATTTGGAAATAATATCATCCCACTCAATTTTGAATCTCTATTATTTCAAAAAATTCATCATTTTAGGCAACACAATCATCCACCATTTCAAAAATTCTATTTGAAATAGTCACATTAATCCCCCTTTATTAGGAAACAATATTTATATAAATCTTAATCAAATTCCTCTTAATTAGGAAACTATATTTATATATATATACACCGGTGATCCTGTCAAGGATCCCGGATTGAAGAAAAAATGGTGTTTTCGAGGTTTTAAATATTGTTTTTGCATAATCCGAACCGTCCAATGTGTTTAAAAGGTGTTTTTAAGGGTCCCCGCGAGAAATCATCAAAAAAAATATCGGAAAGGGGCTTGATCCAAGCAGTTTTTCACAAAAACTGTTTGGATCAAGCCCTTCCCGGTATTTTTTTTTATGATTTCTCACGGGGACCCTTTTAAACACATTGGACGGTTCGGATCGTGAAAATTTGATCCGGAACTACGAATCCCGGATTCGGGATCCCTGACAGGATCGAACACAAAAAAACATGATAAATTATTGAACAATCTTAGACTATGTTAAAAATATGATAAATTAATTAACCATCTTAGACTACATAAAACACATGATAAAATATTTTTCACCATATGAATAACCTATACTTGATCTAATGAACCATCTTTTAAAATATGTAAAAAAAATGATAAATTAAAGAACTATCTTAGACTATGTAAAAAACATGAATTAAGAATAATTTTCATCGTACAAATAACCTATACATGATATAGTGAACCATCTTTTAAATATGTAAAAAACATGATAAATTTAAGAACCATCTTAGACTATGTAAAAAACATGATAAATTAAATGTAATTTTAACCATACGAATCACCTATACATGATAAATTAATGAATCATCTTAGACTATGTAAAAAACATGATAAATTAAAGAACCATGTTAGACCATGTAAAAAACATGAAAAATAAAAAATGATAAATACTAAAAACATAATAAATTAATGGACCATGTCCACTATACCAATCACCTACTATCGTACAAAATACATTACGGCTCATGAAACATGGTGAATCAATTGACATGGTAAAACACTTAACCATGAAACTTGGAAGTTGCAAAAATTATGAAGATTACGAACAATTAAATCAGAAAGACAATACTGCTATTAGCAATATTTGGAACACACTACACCGAAAAACCCATCACACCTTCAAATCAATCAATCAATCAATTGGTATCTCTCTCATGGGTACTGGTTCCTCTCAATTTGCTGCATCCGATTAGGACGAGTCGGGTAACTCGTCAACGAGGCCCATGTTCGAGGACATACCCGAGAATTGCATCGCGCTGGTTCTGACCCAGCTGGATCCGACTGAAATCTGCAAGTTGGCGAGGCTGAACCAGGCCTTTCACGGCGCCTCCTCGGCGGATTTTATCTGAGAGACAAAATTGCCGTTGAATTATGGGTATATTGTGGATCAATTGGGGGATGAGAAGGTGGGTGACTTGGGGAAGAAAGTTTGATCCAAGAATGGAAATAAGGTCAGAAAATTTGATCCATCCCACAACTGACGCTAATAGGAATTTCAAACAGGATGATGGTCGATTTTTTTGCTTTATTAGCTACCACTACAAATTATCATTAAAATAGAATATATACTTCTAACATAATTAATAAGGGTAATAAGGTCAGAAAATACATTTACAGGATTGAATCATAACGATTCAAAATGCATAGGATCGCATCATAATGGTAATATTCTTACATGATCCCTAATTAAAATTCTCCTATTTTATTATAGAGTATAATGTCCCCTTGAGTTAGTTCACTGGATTAGTCTTTGGAATCTAGTACTAGTCATTTTAATAAAAAGTTCATTAGAATATTTTTCTAGACTAAAAGTGAGTGAACTAGTATTCAACGGAATAAAAATACAAGTAAGTTTTGGTTTGATAGTATTTTATTGTGACCAATTGTTGCTTATGGACATTGCGTAGCGAAGGAGTTCGATATTATGGTATTAGCATTTAACGTGTTATGATATATTAATTCTTGAGGCCTAGAGTTCAGCCATAATTATATCAAAAATGATACATACACACAAAAAATACCCACAATTTACCCACACACTCACACAAGTGTGTGGGCTCCACACACACAGTTGCACATCTAGTGTGTGTGGAGCCCACACACTTGTGTGAGTGTGTGGGTAAATTGTGGGTATTTTTTTATGTGTGTATGTATCATTGCTGTAATTATATAGTGGAATTAATTGTGGTTTAATTGGGCCACCACTCATAGAGATGAGATAGCGTAAACCCAATTTTAGCTAGTGCTCAAGAAGCCCATGGGTCCCAACCCTAGCCCTAATATTAGAGATAATATTCAATTTATTTTTAAGTTGAATTATTGGTCAAGTTATCCTCCTCTATATATTCGTCTCTTTCTCTCTTGGAAGACACACAACAAAAAGTGTAGGCAACTTTTCTCTAAAAAAAGTTGAGAGACGAAATAAGGAGGAAAAATCTAGGGTTCCCACAAACCCTTTGGCTATTAATCTCTTGGGTCATAGGGTTGAAGATCTTTGGTGTGCAGGATCTCCAGTTTTTGAACTACAAAGGTAGAACCCTAATCCTTCTTTATGAAACTTTACGCGTATGTAAAAAGTAGATCCGAAACAATTTTTGAAACTGTATTTTTCTACAATGATTTTTTCGAAAGCAACAGATGATGGGCTCAAAACTCCGTCTCCCTTTCTTTTTACGATCATGATGAACACAGCCACACCGTTTTGTTCTTTTATGTATTTTTGCCTATTAGTTGATGCAGTAAAGTAAGTGGAAATTGGCTTTAGGATTAATTGCATTCCGCCATTCCCTGATTTGAGTTTCCTGCAAATATCATAAAAGCTGAGCATGGAGGAGAATCGGAGATCTACTTCGGATATAATCAGTAATCTGCCAAGTAATGTCACTGAAAATATTCTAAAGGGCTTGCCATTGAGGGATGCAGTGAGGACAAGTGCCTTGTCAAACAGCTGGAGGTACAAATGGGTCCAGATTCCACATCTGATATTTGATTGCCAGTTCTTCCACAGCCTAAAAGGATGGGACAACGAAAAACTGAAGGCAATTATTTACCAAGTTCTACTATTTCATGAAGGGCCATTAGTCAAGTTCAGTCTGATTTTGCCCCCATTTGAAAGTTGTCTTGATATGAATAATTGGATCTTTATCCTGCTCAAAAAAAATATCCAGGAGTTCACTTTTATGCTAAAAGGCGGCCAGTGCCATGAAATTCCATGTCATCTATTTTCATTTCTGCAGCTGAGGTCGTTGTGTCTCTATAAATCTATATTCAAACCACCACCTACATTCAGGGGATTTAGCAGGATTGTTACCCTTACACTCCAGGGGGTTATTATTTGTCCTGTAATGTTTGGAGGATTCATCTCTAATTGCCCCCTGCTGGAACGACTAACATTGCTTTACTGCACCCATTTTGAATCCCTCAAAATCAATGCCCCTAATCTCAAATACCTTACATTTTTGGGCACCCTTGGATCAGTTTCTTTCGAAAACACCCCCCTTCTTGCAGAAATTTCATTTTCTATCCCTTCGTCGGCTGCAAATTTTAGACAGCATGCAGAAGAAACAGACTCCAACTGGGTGAAGTTTTTCCAAGCTTTACCTGCTATTGAGTACATGAGCTTGAATAGCTTCTTTTTGAAGGTATAAGAAAGCTTCACTTCATAGAAATTGACTTGGTTTGTTGACCATGTTTCTGACACTTTTTGCTGTATTTGCTTCAAGACATTTGCTGCAGGTAATATCCCAGAGAGACTTCCAAGTACTTTGAACCAACTCAAAGTTCTGGTTCTATCTAATGCTTATGACGATAATCTGGATTATGTCTCAATACTCTCATGGGCTTTTTGCTTGCTTAGAAGCGCACCAAACCTACATAGACTTGAAATCCACGTGAGTTCTGGCAAAAGTTCCTTTTTTCCCGCTTACCCTTACTGTTATGTTTTGGAATTTCCTGGTGATGCTGTTTTTCTCTTCTTTTTTTTTAGATATTTAATATCACCACAATCCAGGATCATGTTACAGAATTTTTGCAAGCACAAGATTTTTCAGATTTTTTACTGAACCAGCTTCGAGAAGTGGAGATCAAGGGGTTTTCAGGTGCAGAGCCTGAAATGCTCTTCGTTAAGATTCTGCTATCACATTCAATGGTACTAGAGAAGATGGTAATATGGCATGTGCGAGAAATTTCTGACCAACATGGATTTGCGATGGTAAAGGGGTTGACACGATTTCCCCGAGCATCTCCGAAAGCAGAACTCGTCGTCAAGGAGAGGAAGTAGCAGCTAGTGTGTCGGATCATTTTGATAGTCTGGGGAGTAGCTCCAAAAGACCGTGGTAGGTAAATCATGAAATGAGCAAGAAACAACCTTTTAAGGAATGCTTGGATCTTTCAAAGTAAGCTAGAAGGTATGGAAGGAGTTGTGTTGAAGATCATAACAGAAATGAGATACTACATAAGCTCTTGGAGAAATGTCAGGAGATCCTCAACCAATCAACACTTGAGTCTGGTTTTGAGCATCTCATGTAAAATCTTTGTTTGTAATCTGCTGTTGGGTATTGTGGTCTTTGTTGATGTTTCAGTAGTGATAGTTTTTAGGGCCTGTGTCTGCTGGTTGCTGTCTTCTTTTCTTTTGGTAAAACGAAGCGTGTTGTATCAATGTCTGGGTATTTAACCATATAAGCATCAGCGTGCAATTGTCTTGAGATAAATAAAGAAGGGATAGTTAAACTAACATAAATAGTATTACTTAAAGATAAAAAGTCATTAAAGACAAAAAAACACAGATGAATAATCAATGAATAGAGTTAAATTTTCTAAACTACAACCAAACAAAGCCGCTCGAACTTCAATATACAAAACCACTTTTTCATGCACAGCACCGTGCTGTGCGGCAATAGCGCGGCGCGCCAACATCTTTCTGATGATCGGAGATGTTCTCCGTGTAGACTTCGTCGAGTACTACAAGTTCACAAAAAATCAACTCGATTGGATATTTTTAAGTATGTCATCGGAACACAAATACTTTGAACACAAATGGACACAAACACTGAATCAAAGCCACTTTTTCATGTTGTTTGTGTTTCGATGAGGCACTAAAAGATATCCGATCAAGTTGATTTTTGGCACACTTGTAATACTTGACGATGTCTACACAGTGAACGTCTCCGATTATCAAAAAAATGCCGGCGCGGCGCCGCCGTGGGGCTGCACATCACGGTGCTGTGCGTGGAGATGCACAGCACCCCCCAGGTTCCAACTAAAACTTCAGTTAAAACACAACAAAAACAAGAGCAAAGGATTGGAGAAAAAATATAGACAAATGTTGCCAAATTGTGTCCAAAACTTTTTCACTTTCCTTCCAAATCAAACAATGGGAGGAAATTTCAATTGGTTTTCCTTTCTTTTTCCTAAGATCCAAAAAAACCCTAAATGTGAGGGGGGATTTCTCGCAAACGTTCGTTGTGGTGCCCCTACACTGTGTAATGTCCAATCTGAGCCGTTTGTTGAGCAATCAATGGTCCAGACTATATATCATGTAAGATACCATTTGAAATCATCAATGGTGCACTATACCCTCAGTGGCTCATTATTCATCTAGTGGGTGTGATAATAGAGCAATGATAACACAGTGGGTTTCAACCTTTGATAGCCGGTGAATGCCTCCTCTTCTCTGTGTATTTAAGAAGCCCTATGGGCTGTGTATACTGTATGAGTGAAAGAACAAGAATCAGATAGATACACGAGTGATAGAGAGACTGTAATTGTGAGTTGAGTGTGATGTAATCCTCCTACAATTATTGTGAATCCGCTGCCCCCCGTGGACGTACCCAAATTTGGGGAACCACGTAAATACTCTGTGTTTATGTTGTGGTTTGGTTTGTGTGTCTGATTAGGTACCGTTTCGCACTACAAGGGTCGTTACAGGTGGTGTTCAAAAAATTACCTTAACTCTATTAGCTCTATCAATCCAGTCATATATTGGAAAAAAAATTTATATACGAGTGTGTATAATGAGATCCAAAAATACATAAAATGTTGTTGTTTTCAGCAAATTTTTATATTTTGAGCCAAGTGAAATCAAATCAGAGCATAAATACAGGAGCATTTTTTTGTAGGACGGATCTTTTAAACGTAAGCTTTTATTTTTGGAGGTAAGAGTTGATTGTTGTTCGGAGAGAACTTGGATTGCATAGTGTTTTGTTCACAATATAGGACCAAGTGTTCAAACAAAATATGAGATAAATTTACTATATGTAATATGACAACAAAATAATAATAATAATAATAAAAAGAACATCTTCAATTGATCACCTTTCCTTTTATGTGGAGCCGCCTATGATTGGGCTATAGTGGATGTAATTTGGTCGGTCAAAGTGGATTGATTTGTGAGCTAATTTATTAGGTGGGTGTTCATTTAATTCTACACGGGTGTTCATTCATATTTCGGTTGGGTGTTCAAAGAATGGAGTAAACTAAAATTCGTATAAATTTTTTTTGGGTGTTCATGTGACAACCCACACATAAGTGTGAAGCCGCCAGTGAATGAGAATTTGTCTTGTAACCCGCCGGAACTGACCATCGCACATCCATTGACGTCATTCTTCAAATTTTCATATCTGTTATCTTTTGCATTCTGGCATTGTAGATGGTCACACTCAAACTGAGTTTTTACATAAATTTTGACTCAAATGTTAGGTAGAAAAAAGGGTAGGGGTCGGAGATGCTCTAGACATGCCATGAATTGAATTATCAAACACTGGGAAGTGTTCAACCTGATTCAGCTCAGGCCTCGTTTTAGTAATTTCATTTGGTTTTCACTCCTCTAAAAGTTTAAGTTTTCCTATAAGAACTGTTCACTTCTCGAGGTGGTAAACAGCGTTGACTCTTCATCTCTGCCTCAAAAACTCTCCACTAGTAGAACTGTTCACTTCTCAAGGTAGTAAACAAGGTTGACTCTTCGTCTCTGCCTCAAAAATTAACTCTCCTCTATCGGTTAGTTATAAATAAGCCTTAGAAATGGTTCAACTTACTCGAAATCTTGTAAGCAGAGTTAGCAGCAGAGAAGCAAATGGAATCATCGTTAGGAAGTTGAAAAGACACCCATGTAAGTCTTGAAATGTACTAGTAATTTTCGATGATGTTTTCGTTTTATTTGGTTAGTTTCTGTGATGTGATTTTATTCACATCCTTACTTGAATCGAAAGAAAAGAAAAAGGAGAGAAACTGAGTCCAAGGGTTTGATGGACTTGATATTGTCAAGCAGTGGCTGATTTTGGAGCAGCGTCAAATACATAACTTTGCATAACTTGAGCAGGCTTGTTCCTTCCCACTTTACTCAAATTGATATTGTCAAGCAGTGGCTGATTTTGGATAAGATAGTCTCACTTGGATTAGTTGTATAGGAGCAATTATTAGCAGGACCGTGCTCCTGCACTCCCATTTAAGGAGCTTGACGGGAGACTACTGCCATTGAGATGGGAGCAAGCTCCTCACGAAGATGAGAGCTAGCTTTCGTACAATCCGTCTATAGAAAAAAAGAGATTTATTAGTTGGTCTTTAAAATTACAATTATTTTCGGGAGTTAAAATATGGGCCTAGTCCACCATAAGTGTATACTCTATGCTCCATTACTTTTGTAATATATGTACATGTCCCTTTCACGTCCCAACCTTGGGAACTTCAAAATTCCCTTGCTCCCCCTCTCCCGCAATGTGCAATTAGAGGCATTCTATTGGCTCCAGCTGGGGACATGGATTTGGAAAGTGTTTTATTCTTATGATTTTCCTTTCCTTCAGCAAGTCCTTCCACAAATCCGTCTTCTAACATAACGTTAAAGTAGCAACATTCTTTCCTCAGGTCCCTAAAACTAATCAATTAAATCCTCTGTCATTGTGTCATTTTGTACACCACTTGCCCATGCATTAATCTTGAAAGCTGGACTCCTAACTCAATCCAACCCAAACAAGCTAAAGTCTACTTATTCTGAGTTTATCTTCTGAGTGTAATTTGAGCAGATGTAGGCGAAAAAAGACTTGATATTAGCAGATAAATGAACAGCTGCATACCTTGAGAAATTTTGCATGTGCATAGGTACAATACCAACATTACATCATAGTTGATTTCAGTTTTGGAATGTTTAAGTTCGGATTTGGAATTTGGTTCATACAAATAATTGATATTGATAAATGTGATTTCTTTTATCTAGTTCGCTAACTATATTTTTTCAGTAATATTTGCCAATGTCTAGCCTAAAATAGTTATAGTGTCAATAGTGATGCTACTGCAACTGCTGAATCTATAAAGAAAACAGTAGTAAGTATTCAGGTGGATAGGTTATGGGGGAATTTTGCTCTGGATGATTTTCAGGTTGTTTCGTTTTATATCGGCAAATAAGAGATGATAATAGGTTGCTATATATAAGAGATGATAATAGCTGTCCCTTAATACCTTTCTTTCTGTGCCAGCTTCAAGGCAACAATGACAAACATGGCTGGGGAGCTTACATGTTGATTGGTGAGAATAGATAGTGACACGATGGAAATGGGCACCTTAGGATTTACCAAAAAAAGGAGGATAATGAGATGCTCAACTCGAGACATAATCAGTGATCTTCCACGCTATGTCCTAGAAAAAATCGTAGTCTGTTTGACGATACAGGATGCAGTGAGGACAAGTGTTTTGTCAAGAAAATGGAGATATATCTGGACTACACTTCCCCAAATTGTTTTTGATGATCAGTTCTGCAGAGGGATGACGAGAGCAACGACAAAGGAACTTATGATGACTATTTATAAGGTTCTGCTGCTACGTCATGGACCAATACTCAAGTTCACTCTTACTTTAGCGAATCTGGAAAGCTGTCCTGAAATGAACCAGTTGATATGTTTTCTGTCAGACAATGGGATCCGGGAATTGACACTCCATATTCGGAAGGGCGAACCTTACAAATTGCCATCAACGCTATTTTCTTGCCTACAACTTGAGCAGTTGAATCTCCGTTCTTGTGTGTTTAGAGCTCCTCCTGGGTTTGAAGGATTTGCCAGGCTCCTTTCCCTTGAGCTTTATGAAGTTGTCCTTGCTGGTGACGCATTTGCAAGTTTGATCTCCAGTTGCCCGCTACTTGAACAACTGACACTTAATAGCTGCACCAGTATTGATTGCCTTGTAATTCCAAATCTTAAAAACTTATGGTGTGAAGGCGTTTTCAGATCTATATGCTGCATGAAGACTACTGAGGTTGAAGACATCACAATAAAGTTGAAAGGATCAAGGAATCAGTTAGGATTTGATGAAGGAGAAATATCCAACTCTGTCATGCTTCTTGGCAGTCTTCCTTTCCTTGAGTTTCTTATATTGGACTATTCTTATGTGAAGGTAAGATTAGTTTAGTAAACCTTCGTTATTCATTTACTTATTAGTATTTCCAAGCCATTGATCTTTGATTTTTTTAGTTCATGGCTGGTATTGGTGTACGAATGAGGCTTCCAACTACTCTGAACTACCTTAAGGAACTCTCGTTGCATGATATCTGTTTTGGGGAACCAGATGAAGTCTCCATTGTTCTCTACTTAATCAGATGCTCCCCTAACTTGATAGGAATTTCTATTCGCGTGAGTAATGGCAGATGTTATTGTTTCCTGTGTTTATAATGTGTATTGTCAAAAAAAATTATGCTTAGACAATTGCATTTTTCTTCTTTCCAAAATCCTGGCATTTCACGGTGCTATTGCTGCTATTGATACTGTTGCAGAGCTTTATGACTTGCAAGATGTCTCTCTAAATAAGCTTGATGATGTGCTTATGGAAGAGGTCTCTGGCACAAAGGCTGAAATGGAGTTCATTAAGCTTCTGTTAGCCAAATCTCGAAGGTTGCGGACCATGGATATCGAGCTGAAGTCGAAGGAAGTTGCTGAAAAATTCAGGATTGTGAAAGAGTTGATTGGATTTCCACGTGCGTCACCTCGTGCAGTAATCACTTTCCCAGAATAAAGGCATATGAAGATCAAGTTCAACAGCTTACCTCCCGGGAAACCTTTTTTTTTTCTTCTAAGTTTGGCTTTTATGTACTCTCATTTTCATCTGGACGTTTGTTTCTATGTGTTTTGGAACCCTAGGTATTGGTACTCATTCGGAACCATGGCTTCTCATGAAAATCATCACCATACATAATTTTGGTCTTTCCTGAGCTTTATTTTTGCATGTGTTACTGTTTTATCTTGTCTTGCTTTTCTTACCTAACTTTTGAAATTCATTTCCTCGGTTGCAATCATTTTTTTATGAGAAGTGTTCCTACTTCTTGCAATCATGTCTTTGGTTGTACTTGGAAATTTGTGAGGTCTGCCATCACTGGTGAAGCCAGTAAGGTAAGCTCACTTTAATTTCTCTCAACGATTTTTTTATAGTTTGGAGCTAAATTTTACAATTTTGCCCCTGCAAAAATTTCAAGTTTTTCTTCTTTTCATGAGTTGATAGTATTACAAATGAGGCTCCCCATACATTTTTTTTCAAAATATAATAAGTCATTGGGATCAATTAGTATAAAGCAAAAATATATGTATCATTCTATATTTACGTTATAGCTAATCTCTTAATTTCGTTATTTCTTGAATGAGCAAATAGAAAAAACAACTTCCATATCGATCTAATATTTGACCCTGCTAATCTAAAATCTTGAATCCGCCCGTCTGCCATACTATTTACTCAATGGATTCCATATTGAAGGACAAAATAGAGGTAGCAGTGGAGGATGGTATTGCTACAGAGAATTGAGCATTGTGAGTTTTGACAGGATTTGACATTATTTCAGCTTTAATCCAATTATTTTGTTGTTCTTTTTCAGACCGTAGAGTCTCCTTGGTTGAAGATTTGAATCACTTCAAGTATTTGGTTGACTATGCTCTGTATCTGAAAATTCCCAGAGGCGCGAGGCTGCCCGAACCGGTGAAATGCTTCTCTGACCTGTTTCTAAACTTGCCACTTTACTCATGGAACCGGGGGCCCTATAGTGAGTGAGCTCACTACATGCGTGTGTAGTGAGCCCTCTCGGCCGTCCGATCAGCGATCAACGGTCTGGATTGTCTTACACTTGAAAAAACACTTTTGCATTTACTTTAATTCCAATTTATCCAGACCGTTGATTGCTGATCAAACGGCTGATAAAGCTTACTACACGGATGTAGTGAGCTCACTCACTACAGACCTCCGGATCCCGCTTCTGGATTTGTTGTAAGTGCCTCCCTAGGCTTTAAGACTTTTAAATCCAAATCTGCGTTGTTTTAATTTATTGATCATGAGGGAAGTGTTGACACCCCATTTTTGCCCCGCCGCTCCAAATAAAGCGAAACACGGGAAGGAAATCCTTCGGAAACAGCAGTTCACGGTTCGATACCCTCACCATGGTGATATGAGCGACAATACAAATGCAACAGCATATTTTAGAGCACAATCGAATAAAGTTGGTGTTTTTGGCAATGTAAAAATGTGCACAAAATAAAGCAATTCGAGGCCTCGAAAGGATATTACAAAATTCGAAAATCACTTGGGAAATTCGAAAGGACAATGGGCCTTTGTTTTGCGAAATTCGGTGGGATAACCGTACGTAGCTCAAAAAGGCAGCCATGTATGTTTCGAAGTTCAGAGGGACAGCCATGCGCGTCTCGAAAGGGCATCCGTATGCATCTCGAAGTGCGAAGGGACATTACAGTCTCCGGAGGAGTGCTTAGGCGTTAAGAAATGGCAACCATTGGACCGTAAACCGTCCAATTCATTTTGTTAAACAAACCGTCCAATTCCCCTTATATAAGTGGGCTGCTCGCGCAGCATGAGGGAGGGGGAGATTAGAGGAAAAAATACATTTTTGGAGGAGGAGATTCCAAGGGGAAGAAAGAAAAAAAGAAAGGGGTAGCCCATGAAGTACCCTTGAGGTTTCCATTTTCGGTGTATGGTGGTAGTCCTCTACAGTGCTCGTCTCCTAGGAAAGAAGTCAGTGCTCCTCCTCCATCATCATTCAGTCGGTTGTACCGAGAGATAGGATTTGAGGGTTTAATTGTTTTTAGTTTTCCCAGGGGAAGTCAGAGAGAAAAATAATCAGTGTGTTTTTGTCACGCCCCAAATTGGGAAACATGACCGACCGTGAACCAATAGATAATTCTTGGAACACGAAAGCCTAAACAAAAAATAATAATAATTTTTCACAACCCAAATTAATCAAACTGAATCCTGAAATATAGAATTAAATTGGAAACCAAAACCAACATTTTTGTAGCAAGTGAACAATATCTCAAATTCTTCATACTCCAAATTTATTAACAAAAATTCTAAATAAACAAAAGTGCGGAAGCTGTTAACATAACTAAAAGAAAATGATAATGCGAATGCCCTAGAGGTCCAAATGATGGGTCCCGACATTGTCTCAGAGTCCACTATTATGCTCCATGAACTAACCTGAAAAAAATGTGGAATAAATCCGTCAGTTGACAGCTCAGTGAGTAGTTAAGTATGCTAAGGGTAAAGGGTACAATGTGGCATACGTTTAAACAAAAGATAATTGAGGCTGCAAGATATGGTTTCAAATAACAAAGGTTGGTGACTGAACAAGTATATTAAGGGAATGAATATCAAATTAACGAATAACAAGAACAATAATCGTTTAACAAAAATAAGCATTTCAACCAATCAGTCTATCCAAGAATACCAGAACGACAAACAACAATAAGTAGGAGTCTCAATCAAATTATGTGGGAGCCATAATAATAATAACTATTGCCAAATGCCAAATATTTTCTCAGGGCTTAGCCCGTTGGATCCAACACCTTACTCAGGGTCTCCGTAGGATGGCACCTGGGTCTTTTCTCTAAGCCGATCTGGAATAGAGTCACAGGGTGTTTCACAAGTCTTTTCCCTATCCGTTGAGCAATAGAGTCACAGGGTATTTCACAAGTCTTTTCCCTAGTGGCCAAAATCACCGCAGGATGGCGCCTGGGACTTTCCCTTGGACTTTCACAAATATATACATGGTCCCAAACACAAAAGAACAACATACCAGAGATATCATAGAATCAACGAATGGCCAATAAGGAAATTAATGTCAACCAATCAACTGCGAATATTTCAATTAACCTTGTATGCCAAAGGGTACGTCAATCATCAATATATGTTCAATGAACAAGATAACATTTATTCAGCACAAGGAATCGATAGGCTCAAGAGGAATCCAAATGAAGGGATCACATGCTTAACCACTCACCTGGAGACCAAAAGAATGCAACCGAACGCGAAGCGTAATAAATAGTCCACTAATCTGGATCACAATAAAAGTTACGCATAAGCCGTACGTATTCACATAAGTAACTACAAAATCAATCGTAGAAACTATACCTACTGTTATTAGTCTACTACTTAATCATTACTAGTAATAATTTAATACTTAGATTAATACCTAATCTAATACCAAAATCCTACCCCATTAGTCCATCACCACGTTGTCCTTACCCATGCAGCATTCCAAATGTTGGTTCTCACATTCTATATGGTCACTGAACACACATGCATATATAACATGACAGAAATGTAGAAGCCTATTTCGTGTATCTTGCAAAAGACAAAACCACCGCTAACACTTGTTACTCTCAACCAAACCTAATCTATATGTGGCGTGAAAGCATGAATGTAAGAGAGAAAGGTGAAGTAGATAAGGGTGTAGACTCACCACAAACAAAATCAGCCACCGTGGCTCTCTGACTCTCTCTTCCTCTCTCGGGGAGCTCTCTCTCTCTCTCTCTTCACCGCAGCCTTATAGCTCTAATGTATAAACCCTAGTGCTCTAAACTTGTAAGGAAAAATAAATAAATAAATAAATCCCATCCTTCTATTCTTTATATCTAAATATTTATATTGCTAGGAAATCCCTAAATTGGGCCCAACCTATAATTTCAAATAAACCCACATCAAAATAGGCGATGCAATACTAAAAATAAGCGGCTAATTTTATAAACGCTCACGTAAACAAATTCAATTTAGCCTAACTATTTTTATAAAAATATAATACTAAGTTATTCAATTTTAAAAGAGCTCCCAAAATAAATGTGGTACACAATAATCTAACTTTTTTTTCTATTAAAAAGAAGTTTGAAAACAGAAACTGGAAGAATTTATTATTCGCATCAAATTTATTATTATTATTTTATTTTTTAAAAAAAGAAAAAGTCGGGATGTCACAGTTTTGTTCTTGCTAGTAAAATATAGAGTTCCAGAAAATAATCATATCAATCTTGTAAGGTGAATGCTTCAACTTTGTACCAGAAGGATATTGTGCGCAACAATTAATGTTAGTATAGCTCGCGATAGTAAACTTTGTTTTTACTATCTCGGATTATGGTTTCATTTTGTTAAACAAATGTCTTTCACTCGTTGTAGTTCTGGAGGCAAGGTAATACAAGTACCTATTTCACTATTGTTCACTTTGCTGTTGTATATTTGATTTTTAAAAAAAGTATAAATACCTTTTTTTATTTGTTTATTTTATTCCGGTAACTCGAAAATAGTTGTGTGGTTATCGATACCTAACCTATTTTCGAATTGTTAGAATGAAATAAACCCACTCCTATAATTCGAAAATTGTAGCATGGTTATCGATTCCCACCGATTTTCGAATTATTGTAGATATTCTTTTTCTTAAAACTCGTTTCAAGGATTCGAAAAGCTGTTGTACGGTCACAATCACCCGCCAGTTTTTCGAGTCATTATTTGTATCGCGAAGCCTAGTCCGTTGGCAGTCGGAGGATGTCACCAAATGCCTGGAATATGACCCCATTCTAGGCTCCACAATACAATTTTTTATTATTTTGAATTAAATTTGTATCTTAGAAACTGATCCAATATCATTGGCAATCGGAGGAACTGAGTCACAAAATGCCAGGAATATGATTTATTCTTGTTTCCACAATACAAATTCGATTCGCGAGAAAGGAGAAAAGGATATTTATGCTTTATTTGTCATCGCTGCCATTTTCAATCTGCAAGCAAGGAGAAAAGGGATATTTATGCTTTGTTTTTAGGGAGAGTTAATTACGCATCCTGTAAAAAAAAAATATTATGATTCCATCCTATGAGATTTGAATACTTATGATTCCATCATGAAATTCAAATAAACCCCAAAATACCCTTTCTCTCTCCTAATTTTCCTAATATTTCTCTCCTAATTTTCCTAATAATTCTCTCTCCTAATTCCCTAACATTTCTCTCTCTCTCTCTCTCTCTCTCTCTCTCTCTCTCTCTCTCTCTCTCTCTCTCTCTCCTATCTTGAAAAAATCTCCATTTCCTAATCTTATAATTCTCTCTCCTAATCTTCTCACACGTAAAAGCTAAAAAAAATATAAAAAATGAAGATAAATAATCATGATATTTTATCCTAAAAACACGAGTCATGAGATATCGATTTCATGCATTTTGGTAGTAATCCACCATGTTTTTTACCATGATAGATTTATGTACTATGAAAATCATTTCACGGTTTCCGCAACTAAATGTATCATGTAATCCAAGCATAAAATTCAGATTAATGCACCATAAAAAATAGGTACATGTAGTCCAAGCATAAAAGTCAGATTGCATATAAAAAAATCATAAAAACATGGTAGATTAATGCACTGCAAAAAAACCATAAAAAAACCATGGAACATATAGAAGATTAATGCACCATAAAACCACAACCGAACCATAAAAAACATGGTTGATTAATGCACTATACAACCACATGCCAACTTTGGGATTCATTAGGGAAAAAAAATTATTTTTACTATATCGAATCCCCGAATATGTTGAATCACTAAACCATGATCATTATATAAAAAAATTTCCACAAATCCCGGCAACCCAAATATAATATCCCATGTTTCCTGTGTATGAATTAACACTAATCCTCAATTATTTCAATTTTACCAATTTCATAGAAACAAACCAATAGCTCACCATATTGATATACCATTTCTAAAGGACAAGAGAACATGGTTTATTGATTTTTCATTTTTACTGTATTGAATCCACTAATATGGTGAAGTAATAAACCGTGTTCACTGCATTTAATAACCATCAATAAACTATATTCTCTCACCATTTTTAAAGGACATGAGAACATGGTTTATTGGTTTTCCATTTTTACTGTATCGAATCCATTAATTTGGTGAACCAATAAACCGCGTTCACCGTATAAAATACTATTAATAAATCACCTAAAAAACGTAAACAACATAAAAAAAATGACATACGGAGTATCTATTCTAATATAGAAAGGGAGAGCACCAGTTTGGTGTTCCCTTTTCTTTGAAGCCCTGTCACAAAAGTGTTTTTCACTTTTGTCCCAAAACGAAAACATAAATGTCCTTTCCTGGAATGTCCCATGTAGTAACTGCCAGGGTAAGATCGTAACTTCCCCACTTCAACTGCCACTCCCCACCCCACACGTCCCCCACAAACACACAGAAAATAACCTACCATTCCAGCCTTGGAGTTCGTCTATTTCTTACAGGTATGAAAATACTCTCTCTCCCTCTCCCCTCCCTCATTTGTTTGGTACAATGACCAATGCTCTCTCTCCTGTTTTTGCAGAGACTAAAGAGAAAAAGACAAGAATCCCAAAGGTAATTCACTTTCCACATGGCCAATCTATTCCCCCCCTCCATGCTTTTATACTTCAGTACCTCTTCCTTTTTTCGGTTTTTCCCTGCTCGAGTAAAAACTTCATGTGACTACTTTTTTTATACATGCAAATGTATATACACATACTGATTCTTTACTTTCAGTAGTTTGTGCGGAAATCAAATCAAAGAGAGAAAACAGGAGAAAATACATCAGGGGTGATTCAAGGTCTTCCACTCTTTGACTTCTTTATCTTCTCCCTCTATTAGCTTCCTATATTAACGTGCTTCCAACTACAGAGAAAGGCTCTTACCAAAAAAAAAAAAAAAAAAAAAGAGAAAGTCCAGTAATTTTTTTAATTTTCAGAAACTTCAAAATTTGTGTAAAAGGCAGTGATTGAGGATGGTCTTCTTGCATTAGAAAGAAATTTTTTTTTTGATTTGTTCGATCTAAAATTCTACTTTTTTCACGTTATATTAATATGCAATGTCATTATTTATCTCCATCTCACTCTATTCCATGTTTGCTGTGTTTTATAAATGCTAATGTGTGGGTTAAGTTCATCGTTAAATAAAAAACAAATTAAAAAAATTTCACATTCATTGGATTTGTTATTAAAGAAAATCAGAATTCAAATGTGAACTTACAAAATAGGTTTCATTCTATGTATTACATTCTAACACAACAAGATTGTAGAATTACCACAACGAAAAGTTTGCCGATTGTCATAATTTTGTGCACCTATATTCTGATATGCATAATTTTGTGCGGGATTCTTATGAATTGGAATTATATGTTGTCATGTACAGGAACGCGAAATAGAAAAATAGTATTTTCACTTTGTGATAATTATGAAGATGAGAAAACTGCGATGGATGAAACACAAACGAAAATTCAAGTAATTGTTTATCAATCTTAATGCGCCTTATTACACATTTCTATTCTTCGTCAAACTTATAACATCGACTTCAAAATCTATGCAGGTAATAAAGATACGCCTTTACTGGACACAATGGGCGTTCTCCGTTACAGCTAACACGATTGATTTACAAAATTGGGTAGCAGAGTACTTAGATATTAGATCATAGAAAAGACGATGGCAACGACGGCATTTGCATGATAATGTATTATTTGATTATGTGCAATCTGTCACAATACATTGCTTAACTATCTAAAAGTAGCTTATTTATATCAAACAAAAAGGTTATACAATGCACATATGATCAAACCATAAGCCTGATATTTTTGTGCATATTTTTTTTTTATCAAAGTTTGACTTGCACTCAGTCAAAAAAAAAAAGTTCGACTTGCACACGCATTGCGTGTGTCCCAGCCTCTAGTCGATATGAAATGACACGAATTTGTTCTCAAGGACCTCCAATTGACAATTTAGTAAAACTAACCAATTTATCCAAAGTGCTCCTTCAAGGGAAAAAAAAGCCATAATCGATTACGAAATGGAAGGATGACTAATCTGTCTTGTTTGGATCACGGATCTGCTGGTCTTCTCCTCCACCTCCGCCGCAATAGAGGATCTCTTTGAGAAAATAAATTTCTCTGGTTTGCCGAACAGTTTTGAGAGAAGACAGTACGGGTCACCGATAGCGGTGATCTATTTCCTTCTGTTAGTTGGTGGTGCAAATCGACGACGACGGTGGGGCAGCAAATCACCGACGTTCCAGAGAGGGAGAGGAGATGGTGGTGGACGGAAATGGAATTGATTAACATAAATGGAATTCAGGAGGAAATGGATTAACTGATTAATGTAAATGGAATTTGGGAGGAATTGGAATTAGTTTACGGAAAGAGAAATAGGATTGGTGGATGGAAATGGTGACAATGAATCCCACCAAATTAGGGAGGATATTAACATAATCCCTTAAAGGAATTGTAACCGTCCATCAAAATAGGACATGAATAGAATATTATGCCCAGATTTTCCGGAATTTAAAGTACTATTAGATAATATACTATTAAAATACATAATAGGGGCACAATGATCCAATTTTCATTTACATGATGGAATCATAAAGATTCAAATCTCATAGGGTGACATCCTAAGGATAATATTGTAATAGGATGTCTAATTAAAATTCTCTTTATTGTTGCCTTGTCTATTTCATTTTCCTGTATAACTCGAGATGTGAATTATCCCCTCTCCCAGTTCGAAGTCTATTTGCATTGAATTGAGAATATCGGCGGCCGTCGAATTTAGTAGTCCGTTGTCGGTATCAAAATTGAAATTTGCACGTTCGTGCATTTTTCATTATCCAAGTCAGTGCAAATCGATTTTGATTTCCCTTATCCAAGGTTAATTTATATTGAATTGAGGGTCCCAGGCGCCGTCGAATTTAGTAGTTCGCGCTTGGCATAAAAAATGAAATGTGCTATCACAAGCATTTTTCATTAACCAGTTCAATATAAATTGGCTTTGGAAACTTTTAAAAATTTCAGAGTTTAGATGCTATCTTGGAGTTATCGTTGCAACCATTTGCTCGAAATTAGTTTATAATGAATTGAGGATCCCTGGTGCCGTCGAATTTAGTAGTCCGCGCTTGGTATCTAAAATGAAATATGACCCCGCGGTTGTTTTTCATTAACCAGTCCAATATAAATTAGTTTTGAAATGTTCGAAGTTAATGTGTATCGAATTGAGGATCTCGAGTGCCGGCGAATTTAGTAGTCCGCGCTTCGTATCTAAAATGAAATTTGCCCTCACTGGTATTTTTCATTAACCAATTCGATGCACATTGGCTCTGAAGTCTTCAAGATTATCCGGGTCTCCGTAGAAATGGAGCCGAGGGTATGAACAGCAGATCCCAGTCACGCCGTTATGCCGTCCGTGCACTCGGATCTTTGTTCTTAAGGAGATATTCTTTATCTTTTATTTTGCCGGCTAGAGATAATTTTGAAACGGGTTAATTTTGGAAAAGAAGTACCGAAAGGGCGATGTAGGGTGTCTAACACCTTCTCTACTCGTAACAGTAAATCCCCGAACCAATTCTCTGTTTTTGCAGGCCAACACAGCAAAATCGCCTAAATATTTTCCTTGGGATATTTTTCTTTCAAAATATCTTTAGGGGGTGACTTAACACACCCGAACTCATTGTTAAGTGGCAACTCTAGTTTTTAAAAGCAAGTCACAGCGGACGAAATTAATTAATACAATCATCGCATTTTTGTCAAGTATATTCTCCTGCCGTTTTCTCGAAATTGGGGAAACGCTCGCGGCGGCGGGAAATTCTGGCCGCGACAGGAACTTTGAAGGATACAATAGCAGAGGTATTTTATTCGTCAATTAGTGGAGATGTTATTGCCATTATGAGTTTGTTTGTTTCTTTTTTTGTTTTTTGTTTTTTTGTTTTTAGTTTTATCAGCCTATGAGTTTCTAGTATTGTAAGTTTTGAATTAGTTTAACATTATTTCAGCCCCCTCTCTTCTCAACCCCTCCTACTCCGGGCCGGCCCTAGGCATAGGCCGATAAAACGGTTGCCTAGGCTTTCAGTTTTCAGCACAATAAAAAGGCCCCCAAATATAAGATCATAATAATTATTATTTTTGTCGAGAATTTTTTGAATCTGTTAGAGTTTTCTGTCCGAGTCCCTTGCTATCATGTGTGAGTGAAAAAGTACCACAAACAGGAAGACATGTTTGGGTTCGACGCGTGTTTAACACAAATAGCGGCGGATGTGACTGTAGTTTCTTAAATCAATGCAAAATTAAGGAATTGATACAGATACCAAAAAACATTTTGAAATACAGAAATTGCTAAGTATCCAGAATTTGTTACCTAGAAATTATCCAACCACACACACAAGAGTAACAATTCTAAGTATGTAATGCTCCTCTCTGAAACACTCCCTCCGTCTCAAAAAGTCTGACCTACTTACAAATTTCCAAATTTTAAGTACAATAAAAAATTTTACCAAAAAATTATAACTTTTCAAGTTTGCCCTTCATTAGTTGACTCTAATAAAATAGGAGTTAATCAAGTTTTGAATTCAAATTGTTCTTCGTAAAGCGAAAAATCTTGTCACCAATGTAATTAGATACCTTTTTCAAAATTTTAAAACGCACTTTAAACTTTAAAATTTTCAAATATTTTTTTTTGGTCTCATTGTTTTGATTGTTAAAAGCATCTCAAGGGTAGAAATGAAATTTACCAACTTTCTTTTGTTAAAATTTTTAAATTGATCCTATATTTTGGGACAGCAAAAAAAAACCGGTCAAACTTTTTGGGACGGAGGGAGTAACACTTATCTACATGCACAATGCTTTATTTGACGGATCAGTGGATACTTTAGTAGAGGAATCCTTTTTGTCATTAAAAGCAAAAGAATGCCCAGATTACTTTAGTGGTTGGAGACTTTAGAGCATCCTCATCGGGGGAGGCAAATGTCCGTGATGGTTAAGTTGTTGAATGAAAGCGGAAAAAACCCTCCAAAATCAGACTCAACAATTTTTTTGTAAATCTGCAAAAGTTATAACTTTGCTACAGTAACTCGGTAAATCCTTTGAGACACTATTCACAGGTTAAAACAATTCTCTCTCCTCACTTCCTGAATAGAGAGTCTGATTTTGCGAGTTTTTGAAAAAGTGACTTGTTAATTTATAAAAGATGTTTTTGAGGTTAAATTTGGCCCAATTTTTGTTGAGCATTATTAGATGCTCTTAGAGGAAGAAGGCTGCTTTTACAAAATGTTGATACTCTATATAATTGTTGATACTCTTATAATTGTGAAAGTGGGAAAATTAAAGCCTCGAGATACCTATTCTCTTCCAAATCGACGACGAGCAACTCGGTGGAAGAGATTTCCGGTGGCTCTGCAGTTCGACGTGTGATTAATCTGATGTAGATGCTGCGTTCGAGCTCTGATTAATCCGTCTTCTTTCGGTAACTCACAGCAGGTGCGTAAAACACTTAAAACTTTTTGTTAACATTGTTGCAAGCCAAAATCGAACATCTAATATGCTTCCTAGAAGTTAATTACATTACGTAGAACATCTACTCCATTTGTGATTCTGATTTCTTAGTGTTTGTTCGAATCGATTATTCACTGGATCTAACGAAATTACACGATGACGACAATTGCTGTTCAAAATAGAGTTTGAAAGATTACACTGATGGATCGTACCACTAGCTTTTTTCCTTATTGTAGTAGGCGACGAGTTGAGCTTCTCTCCATACTTCTTCTCTCCATACTCTACTCCTCTTATTGTCGCTATCATGGAGCTGACACTCATGATCCGACCATACAAGGTGTAGGGAGTTAGCATTTTCACTTTACTCTAAAGTGTAGGGAGTGTAAGTATCTAAAAATGAAGTCGAAGGGTGTGTAACTTAAAATCGCTCAAAGTACAAGGGGGTGCAAGTAAAAATTCCCCTAGAATAAAATAGAGTTGAAAATCAGATAGTTAAAGAGAGATCTTGCATGTCCTGTCTTATTGACTGAACTAATTAATCCGACCCGACCCTACAAGGTGATGGTGATATTGGGTTCAAAGCTTAGCATGGAGGAGAATCAGAGATCTACTTCGGATATAATCAGTAATCTGCCAAGTAATGTCACTGAAAATATTCTAAAGGGCTTGCCATTGAGGGATGCAGTGAGGACAAGTGCCTTGTCAAACAGCTGGAGGTACAAATGGGTCAAGATTCCACATCTGATATTTGATTGCCAGTTCTTCCACAGCCTAAAAGGATGGGACAACGAAAAACTGAAGGCAATTATTTACCAAGTTCTACTATTTCATGAAGGGCCATTAGTCAAGTTCAGTCTGATTTTGCCCCCATTTGAAAGTTGTCTTGATATGAATAATTGGATCTTTATCCTGCTCAAAAAAAATATCCAGGAGTTCACTTTTTGGCCAGAAGGCCAGTGCCATGAAATTCCATGTCATCTATTTTCATTTCTGCAGCTGAGGTCGTTGTGTCTCGTTAATTCTATATTCAAACCACCACCTACATTCAGGGGATTTAGCAGGACTGTTAACCTTCATCTCCGGGATGTTATTATTTGTCCTGTAATGTTTGGAGGGTTCATCTCTAATTGCCCCCTGCTGGAACGACTAACATTGATTGAATGCACCCATTTTGAATCCCTCAAAATCAATGCCCCTAATCTCAAATATCTTAAATATGTGGGCACCCTTGGATCAGTTTCTTTAGAAAGCACCCCCCTTCTTGCAGAAATTGTATTTTTTATCCTTTCGTCGGCGGCAAATTTTAGACAGCATGCAGAAGAAACAGACTCCAAATGGGTGAAGTTTTTCCAAGCTTTACCTGCTATTGAGTACATGCGCTTGGATAGCTCCTTTTTGAAGGTATAAGAAAGCGAAACTTCATAGAAATCGACTTGGTTTGTTGATCATGTTTCTGACTCTTTTTGTTGTATTTTCTTCAAGACATTTGCTGCAGGTAATATCCTAGAAAGACTTCCAAGTACTTTGAACCAACTCAAAGTTCTGGTTCTATCTAATGCTTATGACGATAATCTGGATTATCTCTCAATACTCTCATGGGCTTTTTGCTTGCTTAGAAGCGCACCAAACCTACATAGACTTGAAATCCGCGTGAGTTCTGGCAAAAGTTCCTTTTTTCCCACTTACCCTTACTGTTATGTTTTGGAATTTCCTGATGATGCTGTTTTTCTATTCTTGTTTTTAGATCACAATCCAGGATCATGTTACAGAATTTTTGCAAGCACAAGATTTTTCAGATTTTTCACTGAACCAGCTTCGAGAAGTGGAGATCCAGGCTTTTTCAGGTGCAGAGCCTGAAATGCACTTCGTTAAGATTCTGCTATCACATTCAACGGTACTAGAGAAGATGGTAATATGGCATGTGCGAGAAATTTCTGACCAACATGGATTTGCGATGGTAAAGGGGTTGACACGATTTCCCCGAGCATCTCCGAAAGCAGAACTCGTCGTCAAGGAGGGGAAGTAGCAGCTACTGTGTCGGATCATTTTGATAGTCTGGGGAGTAGCTACGAAAGACCGTGGTAGGTAAATCGTGAAATGGGCAAGAAACAACCTTTTAAGGAATGCTAGGATCTTTCAAAGTAAGCTTGAAGGTGTGGAAGGAGTGGTGTAAAAGATCATAACAGATATGAGATACTGCATAAGCGCTTGGTGAAATGTTAGGAGATCCTCAACCAATAAAAACTTGAGTCTGGTTTTGAGCGTCTCACGTAAAATCTTTGTTGGTTCATAAATCCTGTTTGTAATCTGCTGTTGGGTATTGTGGTCTTTGTTGATGTTTCAGTAGTGATAGTTTTTAGGGCCTGTGTCTGCTGGTTGCTGTCTTCTTTTCTTTTGGTAAAACGAAGTGTGTTGTATCAATGTCTGGGTATTTAATCATATAAGCATCAGCGTGCAATTGTCTTGAGATAAATAGAATTAAAGATAAAAGATTGCTTCTCCAAAAGACACATTGATTTGCACATTGATTTGCTTCATTCCACACTTTGGAAACTTCTTCCACACTGCGTAGGCCTATCAATCTCCTCCAATCACAGAACAAAGTAATTATAGGGTTATTCCTGCTGTCGGTATTTTCCAGCAACTCCACAACTTCACTGGCAACGCTTTCGATCTCAAGATTTTGGATATTTAGCTCCAGCGCCAATTTGAGATCATCTCGGGGTTCCCATAGTTCAGCATCTGAAGCCGAACTAAATCCAATGAAGGGCTCGAAACCTGTTATCCATTCCCTATGGTTTTGCTTGGTGGTTCTGGTTTGTATGCCTGGTTTACAGGGGTATGCCGTCATGTTCCTCTCTTTCCGTTTTCAATTAGATTTTTAACTTACCCAAAAAAAAAAAAAACAACCTTTGCCTCGGTCTTCTTGATGATCAACCTGTGGATTATCATACTTGATGAGTATTGTTTTGTTTATTTTATTTATTGTGATAAATTTTTGCATCTTTATAATGTGTTTTTTGTTAAGAAAATTATCTTCTAATTGTACTTCTGTCATTTGCTTCTATGCTTTGGTGCCATGCTGCGAAAATGAATTTGCCCAGTCATTTTTTTAGCAGGTAACCACCGTTGAAAAAGCTTGAGACAGCATCGCATTCATCCTTTCCCACTTCATCCCACTATTTTGAGGTAGAAAATACCGGATAGGGGGTTGCTGATGTGGAACCTGCTGTGCACATCCGGGCCGTCCGTTGGTAGGATAGATGGTCCAGATTTCATCTTGCACGCACGGCAACAAACGGTTCGGATATAAATGTGCCAAGGTGAAATCTAAACCGTTCATCCTAGCAATGAACGGCTCGGATGTGTACAACACCTACTGTGGATGGGGGGCTGCACAGCAGCAACCCCAGGTCCGAAAATACCCGGGTACCATCTGGCCCAGGGCCTTTTAAATATCCCTATTGAAAAGCTATACCTTTTTTTAACCTATGCCTCTTCCAAAGGTCTAAGAAGCAGCTCATTCATCACTTGAGTCAATTTTTTTACTTTTTGGATAGAGGCACACAGTATACATCCAAAAAGTAAAAAATAAATAAATAATTGATAAAAAGTCATTAAAGACAAAAAAAAACACATGAATAATCAATGAAAATTTTTAGAGATAAATTTTCTAAACTACAACCAAACAAAGCCGCTCGAACTTCAATATACAAAAACTAAAACGGACAGAGGGGGTGCTGTGCATCCCATGCACATCACTGTGCTGTGCAGCCATGGCACATCTGCGCCGACACCTTTCCGATGATCGGAGATGTTCACCGTGTAGACCTCGTCGAGACTACAAGTTCACAAAAAATCAACTCGATTGGATATCTTTAAGTATGTCATCGGAACACAAATGGACACAAACACTGGATCAATACCACTTTTTCATGTTGTTTGTGTTCCGTTGAGGCACTAAAAGATATCCAATCAAGTTGATTTTTAGCACACTTGTAGTGCTTGACGAGGTCTACACAGTGAACGTCTCCGATTATCAAAAAAATGCCGGCGCGGCGCCGCAGTGGGGCTGCACAGCACGGGTCGGTCTGCACAGCTCGGTGCTGTGCGTGGAGATGCACAGCAGCCCCCATGTTCCAACTAAAACTTCAATTAAAACACAACAAAAACAAGATCAAAGGATGAGAAAAAATATACACAAATTGTGTCCAAAACTTTTTCACTTTCCTTCCAAATCAAACAATGTGAGGAAATTTCAATTGGTTTTCCTTTCTTTTTCCTAAGATCCAAACAAACCCTAAATGTGAGGCAGGATTTCTCGCAAACGTTCGCTGTGGTGCCCTTACAATGTGTAATGTCCAATCTGAACCGTCCGTTCCGCAATCAATGGTCCAAATTATATTACATGTAAGATAACATTTGAAATCTGAACCATTAAAAATACTTTTGAACGTCTCAGATTAGACACTATACGGAGCCCTTTCGGAATTTCTCAACTTGGTAAGAGGGATAGGGATATCTTTAATGTTTAAACCAATAAAGAAAGACAGTTTTTGCGGACAGGATTGTGCTGAAAGAACTTGGCGCCCAAAACACTGTTCTATAAAAACTCCTCACAAACAACGGCTTCTACCTCTGCCACCCTTTCGCTACCTTGGACTCTCTCTCTCTCTCTCTCTCTCTTCTCTCTGTCTCTCTCTCTGATGATGATGATTTTAGTTTTTCTTTTACTTTGATTGAATCTATTTATCGGCAGTCAAACGGAATTAGGAATTGTTATGGTAGAGCCGATACATGGCGTCCAAAAGCCTCTGCAATCCACCAATCTGATTTCGGAAGTGTGGTAAGTAACAAGTTTGTTGGATTTCGTTTGTCCAATTAATCCTTTCTATTCCGATCAAAAAAATTAATCCTTTCTATTCTTTCCACTTCCCTTTCCAGTTTGTATTATGTCTCTATGTATGGATAGCCCATCTTCCAACTTCTATGAGGTTTTCAAGGAGTTGATTTCATCAGTGGATCAAGCATAGGTTAATATCTCATCAATACAGTTCAAAATTTTGGTCTAATAGACAATGCTCGGTAACTGTTTGATAGAACGCATGAATGGAATTTTAATTCGAAAGACAATATGATCATGTATTCAAACCGTGCTGGGAGGGATACGATTGAAAGTATTTAACCAAGAAGGCATACCCCCCAAAAGTACGTTTGATTGAGAGAATGAGAGTCTAATTGAGCAGGGCAACCGGATTAACGAACATGATTTTTTTGTGCTTGGTTTTTGTTGTTGTGAAATTTTGGGAAAAAGAGAGAAACTATATCTTATATGTTGGTTAATTCGTTATGAAACAAATACACAGAAAGCAATTGATTATGTGGGTGCAGTTTGGTGATTCTTAGCTGGACTGGAGTATGGCTTGGTTGGTTAGAACAATTAGTCAGATATTGTTCAAAGAGTGTGCTAGATCGGTTAGAAATTGGGACGAGTGTTCCGTTTGGGCTTGAGATTTTATTTCAAAATAGAGTTGTTATCTTATATCTATATAATTTTTGGGAATGGCTACAATACATACCATTAAAGATGTGTACCTATTGTATGTTCCATACTGTGCCACTGCCACCTCATTGGCAATCATAACATTTTTTAGTGTTTCACAAGTTTTCAGCATTATGATTCGTAACATTTTCTATGATTCATAACATTCTGCTGTGTCTTGTAACTTTTGTAAAAAAAAATCGCAACTTTTATGAATAAGAGGTAATCAATTCGTAACTTTTATAGGGTTGTGTATTGTAGCCTTTCCCATAACTTTTTTTTGGTAATTAAATTTTTTTCTTATATAGTTACAAATTTTTGCTTAATAGACAATGCTCACTAACTGTTTGATAGAATGCATGAATGGAATTTTAATTCGAAAGACAATATGATCCATGTATTCAAACCGTGTTGGGAGGGATACGATTGAAAGCAGTAAGCCTAAAGGCATACCCCAAAAAAATACGTTTGGTTGAGAGGGTGCAGTTATTTATGATCAATTTAGGGGGTGTTCCACTAACAAAAAACTGTTTTTTCCAAAAACCGAGACAGGTCATTCTCTCACAATACATCACATAAAAAACCGTGAAAAGTTAGTTTTTTCAAAAAACGACCTTAGTGGAACACCCCCTTAGTATCTACTTGCTTTTGGCTGAATATGGAGAGAATGAGAGGCTAATTGAGCAGGGCAACCGGATTAGTGAACATGCTTTTTTTGTGCTTGTTTCTTGTTTTGAAATTTTGGGAAAAAGAGAGAAACTACATCTTATATGCTGGTTAATTCCTTATGAAACAAATACACAAAGAGAGTAATTAATTTATTGGCTGCAGTTTGCTGATTCTTAGCTAGACTGAGTATGACTTGGTTGGTTAGAACAATTCGTCGGATATTGTTCAAGAGTATCTATATCCGTTAGCAATTGGAACGAGTGTTCCATATGGGTTTGAGATTTTATTTCAAGATAGAATTGTTTTCTTTTATTGTTCACTGTTATGTCTATCCCTTCAATGAGGTTTTTTAACGGACTTAATATATTTCGAGTTCATTTCCAGCTGCATGTGTTTGCTTGTTGTACTGGCATGTGATCTTTAAAAAGAAAATGCCCTTTAGTGAATTTCTCATAAGTCATACAACTTAAACCCTAGGATGTATGGCTGAAAAATACTGCTGGATTTGGTGTTGAAAAGGTAAAGGGAGGGTCCAATTTCGTTGGATATTTTAGTCCTTAACAATGCTTTGTTTAGACTTTAGAGCATACCCAACGCCTCCTCATCCCTAATCTTTCTCTAGGGATTGACACTCACCCTTCTGGATAGTATCGATTCACAATTATTTTTTTGGTTACTTTATCGCTCGCTTTTTTGGTTTACATTTACGCAGTCCTTTTTTTAAGGGATAATGAGTGAATCTATCACTTTTCTGTTCATTCTAGAAAACACTAGCCATCGAACTATGATTCATCTAGAATGGTCATTACTACGTGTTACTATACTGTAGAAGGATTTAATTGAAATAATATAATTGAGAACCCCTTGTAAATCTTGGACTTTGTTTTTTACTCATGCCATAGACAAAAACATGATATTGGAATGAACCATTGCATAAGACTAAGATAAATCAAGCACCCTAAATCAAGACACTTACAGGCCTAAATGCAAACATGATAGGCATGATTATACCTTTCCGGTTTGAGCTTTAAAGCAATCGGCCCGACATTGGCTTGACTACGCATCTTGAATTCTCTTGTGTGGAGTATCTAGACTCAAACATTAATACTCTACCTCCCAAACCCCAAATGTAAAATAAGCAAATTACAGACTCCAAAGGCTTGAGATAATCCAGAAAACGCCAACAAAACCAACAAACATAAATTGCATGAATTAGCAAACATAAATTGCATGGGAGTACTTCAGATTGTCTTTATACCCAACCCACGAAACTTCATGTACTCAATCCAACACCCATTGATGCATGAATGTGATTGGTGCTCTTGGGTTTAATTCTTCTAATAGGGAATTGTGAAGAAAGAGACAATTACATGATTTCTATTTCTTACTATTCAATAGTGCCCGTGGAAAAGGAAAAAAGAAGCAAAGACAGGATAACCTTTCCCCTTTTTTGCATCTAAATTATGTGCCACTCATTGGACACCCTTAGACACGTGTCCGATACTCTTTTTTAGTGTCCACAATGAGAAAATGATCCTCTTAATTCGGACACATGATCGCCATTTCTTTAGTGTCTATTATTACTGAGAAATATATATGTGATCACCACTTCTTGGACACTTGCTAATATGTGCCAACTTCATAGTGCTAATGGGCGAAATGATTTAGGCATACAAAATATGAGCTAGACAATCGGAACCCCTTGTTCACGTAACTCTTCTCGGTTTTCTTGGTCTGCTTCAACGTTTTGCCAAATGTTGGCTTGAAAAAAAGACCCGTCAATTTGGAAGAAAAAAAAAAAAAAACCCACCTGAAACGACTTAAATAGTTGAGTACAAAATTTCTGACTTGATGTTGAATGATAGAACTAGCGCAAGTCCAACAGGCTAGAGGAGGTTGATGGGGCCTTAACAGCCCCTTTGGATTGCAAGAAATGGTGGGAAAAGGCAACAATGCAGAATCCTGTCACTTATTTGGATGCCTACCAGATGTGAGAAATGGTGAGAAAAGATGAGAAACAAAGAAAAAAAGGAATTTTATTGGGACATTTTTTGTTTCTCACCAAGTGAGAAACCACGACAATTTCTTTTTCTCCTTTCTCACAATCCACATGGCTTGTAAGATTACAACAGAAGCACTTACCTTACCTTTCACCACTTCAGCAAAAGATCTTTTATCCACGAAATTGTAGTAATTAGGTCATCCGAACAATGCCGCCGCCAAAGCAAAACTAGTTTCTCCCCTTAGAGATTAGGATCTTTCTCAATTGCATAGCCTTCTATCCTTCCCTCCATTTCCCTCAAACTGGGACAATCCTTCGGAATCGTCACTAGAATTTCCTTATGATTAGAATAATTCTTTCATTTTTGTTTGTATTTCATCCCTATAGAGGCTCAATTTCAAATAAATCTATTCATCTAGTGAGCCATTTCTCTTGATGTCAAAGCGTGATCTTGTATTGACTCTTCCTCTGTCAACCACCAGCTTTTGAACAATGTGGTCCACAGACTGCGCACTAACGACTAACGAGATTGCAACTCTCTTATTTTGGTTGAAAATTTTGGGTCCCACCAAATTGTAACCATCTATACCAAAAGAATTTTGTGCTTATGGCAGCTGAATAGCTGATTACCGCCTAAAAGTTGTGATGCTTGTGTCCAAGATATGATATACGGATAACACCTAATGTTCTTTTATTTTTCGCCAGGACAGGTATTGAGACAACGCTGCAGGTAGCTTGATTCGTTTACTTCTTCTGATGCAGAGTATTTCAAAGATTACCCAGACAAAAAATGACTATATGCGACTCAAATTCAGACATAATGAGTCAAGTTCCAGGCAATATACTAGAAGAAATCTTGATGCGTTTGCCTATAAAAGATGCAGTCAGGACAAGTCTTTTGTCAAGGAAATGGAGATATGCGCGGGTGAAACTTCCTCAACTGGTATTTGATTATAGGTTCTATAAAGATTTGCACAGAAAAGCTTAAGTTTTGATGATAATTTATCAAGTTATGTTACTTCACCGTGGACCAATAATCAAGTTCGCACTCTCATTAGATGGACTGGAAAGCTGTTCTGAGATTGACCCGCTGATACTTTTTGTTTCGAACAATCCTATCCAGGACTTCAAACTTTGCATTTGGAAGGGAGAAATTTACAAGTTGCCATCATCCCTATATTCGTGTTTACAACTGAAGCATTTGAATCTCCGTTCTTGTATGTTTAAACCTCCTCCTGGATTTGGAGGATTTACAAGGCTCCTTTCCTTATATCTTTGTGAAGTTGTCATTGCTGATGACGTACTTTCAAGTCTGATCTCTAGTTGCCCACTACTTGAAAAGCTTATACTTGAAATTTCAACCAGTTTGGATTCCCTTGAAGTTGTTGGTCCTAATATTAAATCCGTAGACTGTTACGGCCATTTCAGATCGATTTGTTTCACAAATACTTCTCGTCTTGAAGACATAGGATTATATTCGGAAGGAAGTAGAAATGATGTATTACTTAGCGAAGGAGAAATATCTAGCTCTGTCGTGCTTCTTGACAGTGTACCTGCCATAGAGTCTCTGGGATTGGATTATTCTTATGTTAAGGTAAGATCTTAGCAAGCCATGCTTATGTTCATTATGTTGATTTATTTTCATGTTCTTTGATTTTGTTGGGTTTTTTCTTTTTCTTCTAGGGTATAGCTGCATCTGGTGTACCGACGAGGCTTCCAACTACTTTGAACAACCTTAAACGTATCTTGTTGATTGACTTTTGTTTGGGGAACAAGATGAAGTCTCTGTTCTTATTTGCTTAATTAGAAGCTCCCCAAACTTGAAAGAAATTCATATTTGCGTAAGTTGTGACAGTTTTTATTCTTTTCTCTGTATATTGGGTAAATGCTGAATCTGTTGGTTAAGGCAGTTTGTTAATCTTTTTTCCCGAATTCCAGGTATTTCCCAGTGATCCTTCTGCTATTCGTATTGATCTAGATTTTTTGGAAGTGTATGGCTGGTCGGATGTCTCTTTGAATCAACTTCGCAAAGTGGATATGGAAGGTGTCTATGGCACAAAGCCTGAACAGGATTTTATTAAGTTTTTGTTAGCCAAGTTTTTGTTGGCCAAGTCGCCGATGTTGGAGACGATGCTCATCAGGCTGAACGTTGCGAATGTTGATGATAAATTGCGGATTGTGAGAGAATTGACTAGATTTCGACGTGCATCACCTCAAGCAGAAATGGAATTCGAATGTTAGCAGAAATGAAATTCGAATGTTAGGATTATGACTGAAGTCATTATGTCCTTTTTGATCAGCTATGATTCACGTGCTTAATTTGTTAGGATCCTTTTTTGTTGTTTTTCGTCTGCTTGGTCCAAAATTGTGACTCGGTAAGATGTGAGAGCATATTTTCTGAGGCAATAGCGTCTTGTTTTAGGAATTGTTGGGGAACAGATAAAACATTTCTATAGTAAGGAGTACCTTTTACTCCACATCTTTAAAACTACTAATTATTTTTTCCTCTTTTAGTCCCATACAGAGAGAGAGAGTATACATATTACAAAGGCTAGTGTTCTGGGGCCCTTGAGGCAAGATTACGCTCAAGAAGCACCACGTGTGGCTTTCTACCAAGACTTCTTTGCAGACACGCCAAACTCCCGATAAATCCAAAGCAACCTGTTTAGCACTGATATTCAAACCACCAACATGCAAGCAACAATATAGCTAACAAGAATAACGACAGTGAAACAATTCAAGGAAGCAAATTTCATTTGTCACTAGAAAACTAGTTACAAAGTAGACGACGAATAGAAAAACAAATACAGGACATTATATTTGACTAGGTAGCCACACTATACGTGAGTACTAACCCTCCTATATAATAGCAGAATGAGCTTTTCCCCAAGTGGCGGGAAGAAACATCATTTCGTCCCAACAGGCTAAGAGACTAAAGTGTAATAGTTGAAGGACTCAAAGTGCAATAAACAAAAGCACCTAAGCTAGGATCTAATTATACAATGGGCTGAAACTCATTTGGACCTAGACGACACGACAAAAGAGCACGGATTACAAGTTGGCCCGGTGTTGAAGTCGTTGACACACTGAGACTTGGCCGTTTTGCACGTCGGTTAAACACGATCCGATAACATATTTGAGTTATCACGGAGTGTTATTGTGTAACTCGTGACACTAGAAAGTTAAGACTTAAGAGGCTATTGGAGGAAGTACTGATTGTAGTGGTACGCGATACGCGATTACCGTGGATCTTTTAAACCACTTAATGACCTTGAATTAAAACTTTTCTGAAATTCGTTGGTTCCATTGAGACAACTGAATTAGTTTCATTGTTTTTATTTCAAACCATAGATATTACTTATTTGAATTCGAACCTAGTCAAATCCACCATTCTGGATTCAAACATAATGAGAAATAAATGATTTGATTTTCCAATAAATGTGCCCTGCCAAAATAAGAAAATGCAATTAATTTGTCCTAGTAATACTTACACCACAACCATGCATGTTGTGTATGGTTATCACTATAAATAAAGACCATTTGGCTAAGTAAAAATACGATAGACCAAGAAGCCAACTATACCATTTTTCCCCTCCTCCTAAACCCTCCATCAAAATGACAAGATACAAAGTAAGTCTAGCCTATATTGCAAAAGATTCCGCGAGGAAAGCTACATTCACCAAACGCAAGGGAGGCATAATAAAAAAGACACAAGAGCTCATCTCGTTGTGCGAAATCGAGGCATGTGGTATCCTTTTCAGTCCATACGATCTCGAGCCGGAGGTTTGGCCTTCTCAATTGAAAGCTCAACAAGTTATCCAGAAGTTCTGGAAGTTGTCCCTACCGGAACAAAATAGAAGAATGGTGAACCCAGAAAGTTTCACTAAGGAAAGTGTCGAAAAGATAAAGGAGAAATTGATGAAAAAATGGAATGTGAACCAACAAAATCAATTGACTCAGGTCATGTATCTTTTTTTCCTCAAATTTTCTCATAATATGGGATTCAATGTTCAAGAAAATCAAAATCAGGACTTCGCGGTGGAAGATTATACTGTACACCCACATCACCACCTAGTCTCAAGATTTGAGATCATCAGATGTGGCAGAAGGAATACAATGTGTTGTGAGGATGTCGATCTAGTGTTGTTGCTTTAGGACCACTATCTGCATACAAAAACGTACAAGGATAAAGCAGATCGAGCAAGGCAAAGTGGCTTGATTAGCCAAAAAGTATGGGAGATTCAAAGGAGACTCGAGTTTTGATCAGATTTTTTTTTTGTCATTTCTTACATGACTTCATTGTGATAACTTAGAACTTAGCCATATAGAGGCTTGAAGTTGATCAAAAACCCATGGCTGCCACCAGGCCCACCACTTTGATCCTTTGAAAATCATAGGCCATGTTTGGGCCGTTAGAGGTTTGTCGAGGCATTCTCCTCTTCGAATATGTTCTTACAAATTCAAATTAAAACACAACGGAAATAGACATCGATGCCACCAGAAAAAGCGAACATAACATTGAGAACTAAACAGTACTCTCTTTATTTTTGACTAAATTCGTTACAATAGATTTCAAAACCGGTTACCACCCTTTAATTGGTAATATTAAACTGCTAAAAAATTAGCCTTTTTTTTTTTGCCATAGTTAAAAAAAGTATAAAATTGTTAACCAAACTTAAAGTTTTGTGAATAAAGACGAAAAATTATGGCAAAAATGGTTTTTTGCCATATTTTTTCGTCTTTATTCACAAAACTTTAAGTTTGGCTAATTATTTTATACTTTTTAGATTCCCCTCGTCGAGACAAGCCAAGAAACAACAAAAAATCGACCGAAAACTAACAAATGCAAATTTTTTTTGAATAAGGACAAAACAAAAAAAAACCAAAAAATCAGTTTTTTGGATTTAGCCAAAGGAGGTACTGTATATACATTTATAGAGGGAAACTACACAAAACAAAAACCAATTGCCCATAACTACCTTCATGCCCATACCCTCCACTTAGTAGACCCCATTTTATCCTCCAAAGCCAATTCATTTGTACATCCAAACGAAGAGCACAACAGCACCAAACATACACAATGACAGGGCAAGGTCAACTTCCAGGCAAATGAACTTTTTCCTCAGGATTTTTTTCTCAGCCTCGTGCCTCCCCATCGAACGCAGCAATCCACGAATAACCACTCTAGATCCCTCGCACATTGGGGGTTCAATCCATATAAAATACCCACATACACATGGTAGCTAGAAAATGTAAATAGACAGATGGTGAAGATCGAAGAAGATTGAAGAAGAAACATAATAGGGCGAAGATTGAAGGAGATTGAATAAGAAAGAGAATTTCTGGAACTTCATTTTACCCGGCCCATAGCGTTCACAACCAAAAAACCTCCTTCCGGGTCGCTAGTAGTCCAAGATGTATTGACCTGCTAGTAGTCCAAGATGTATTGACCTTCCCCACCTTGTTGCAGTGGCAGATACGTGGTGAGTCCATCTTCTTCTCCTTTCCTTTTTTCCCCCTTCTTTCGTCCCCCTATTTTTCTCTTCCTTTCCCCTCCCCCTCAGTCCACCTCTGGTCTAGACTCCCTCTCCCCTCTCATTTCCTTAATTTGCTTTCTTCTCCTACCTCCATGGTTGTGAGGTGGTCAAGACTCTCTCCTTAGGGACAGTCGATCTCCCAATCAGATGGTCGAGACTCTCTCTCTCTCTCTCTCCTTAGAGATAGACAATCTGCCCAAAATTCGTAGACTCAGGGAGCCATATCTAATTTCCCGGATCTGGGTTTCAGCTTTTGAAACCAATTGGCCTTGGTGACAGTTTTTGGAGCTCCCCAACAGCGACTGCTGCGGATCGGAGAGGTTCTGGCTTTGACCTCCGACCTGCAACGGGCCTGGGCATGTATGGTGCATGGTGCAAGCCGTGATTCTCCCCACCCCACGTTCTTGAGTGGATTGATGGATTCAACACTAGAGCTGAATTCATGCGGCTTTTTCTTGTTTTGTTTTGTTGCTGTGTTGTATTTTGGTTTGTACTTTCTGTGGTTTTTAGGCCTATGGACAATGCAATTTGCATATGATATTATCAGTATAAGTTGCATTAGCGTGTTCCTCTAGAAAAAAAATATGAGTAAATTAGATTGACTCCCTATTATTGCATGGCTTGTTGGGAAAGAAAAAAATTAATGAGTATATAGTTTGTCATAAATCTACATATCTCTACTCACTTTATTTACAACTACTATAACATAATGTGATAGATGGACTCACAATTTGAATATCTTTCCAATCACTTGATGATATAACAGGAACAACAATCGCATTTTCTTCACGACAGAACTCTTAATGAGCACGCTAAGGAAAAGAGGAATACCGCACAAAACCCCAGCAATTGCCTAGTCGGCTTTTTTGGTGTTCACAACAAATAAAAGTTCATGGATTTTACATAGAAAGCAAGAATTATAGTCACTGGCTCGCAAATATCTTCATACTGTGTTGTGTAGACTAATGTAGACACCCCAATTTGGTTTCGCAAATATATAAGCTCCCGCCTTGGGGAAGTCCCGATGGTGAAACGATTTGCTTGTCTGCTTGGATTGATAGCATGAGTCATGCTACAATGTACACCCTTCCATATGAGATTTTGTGGCTCAAATATGAGATTTTGTGGCACCAAATATGAGATAATATGAGATTTTGTGGTACCAAATATGAGATTTTGTGGCTAGATATATGAAATGGCATATGGTATGCACCCCACATGGATGGACGGCTAAGATTGCGCCACATATGATGTGTGGGGATTTGTGCCACCTTTGACCATTGACTATATGAGATAGTGTTTATATAGATATGAGATTTTATGGACTCCAATATTTATTATTGTGATGACCGATATGAGATTTTGTGGCTTTAAATATGAGATTTTGTGTTCCAATATGAGATTTTGTGGCTCTAAATATGAGATTTTGTGGCTCGTAATATGAGATTTTGTGGCTCGTAATATGAGATTTTGTGACTCAAAATATGAGATTTTGTGGCTCCAAATATGAGGTCCGCACAAGTCCGCACGGTCCGCACCAAGTCTGCATGGATCCAGTATGAGATTGTGTGGCTCCAAATATGAGATTTTGTGGAAATATATGAGATTTTGTGACTATTCATATGAGTGTGCATACCATATGCATTTCGTATCTCTAGCCACAAAATTTCATATTTAGAGCTACAAAATTTCATATTTAGAGCCACAAAATCTCATATTTTGAGTCACAAAATCTCATATTGAGTATTTTTTAGAGGGTGTACATTGTAGCATGACCCTGATAGCATAGAGCTTTCTGTTTTGAGTTTTGGATACGTGGACTGGACAAAAACCAACCCTTTACCAACATTTCACTAACCCGGGTCCACCCCGCCATCCATCCCTCACCCTTACCTAAATCCTTGAGGTGTGGGGAATGTAAGCAAGAAAACAAGCCCTGATCAGGAGTATCACCCGCTACAAGCACTATTGGCCGCCATTTCAGTTTGTCGCCCGCTTTATAAGCCCTGATCAGGAGTATCACCCGCTACAAGCACTATCGGCCGCCATTTCAGTTTGTCGCCCGCTTTATAGTTGTCTGGTTCCACACCATTGGCTAAATAGTGGAAGTGTCGGCCGCTATCATCCTTCAACGAACATTCTGGAATTACAGATGCGGAAAAAACTTTCCTTATCAAATCAAAGTGGCCTTTTCGGTCTTTTACGATGCTTAGGGTTTCTCCCTAACTTAAAGATGGCCGCAGCCATGGATATTCGACGTAGGAAGATTTGGTTTCCAATTTTAGATCGATTTCTAGCCTATATAAAGACCTCTCCGGTCTCTATTTTCAAGACACCCCAAACACTTTGAAATACCCAAGAAACACACTTAAATTCTCAAAGTTCTCAACCCCAATATGCTCCCATATCCTCTCTAAACCCTAGTTTTCTAGTAGCAAAGCCCCTCTCGAAGAACCTGAGTTTTCCTCTGGTTTCCATCCGGAGTCCAATAACAGAGCTCTGTGCTCTTCAATCCATCAAAAGAAAGAAGCAATCACGCCTGTTGCATAAATGCAATCACTGTGAGTTTTCAAAAGCGAGATCTATTCATTAAGTTACAACCTCAGTTTTTTAGATTACTGAAATTAAAAACTCTTTCACCTCAGTTTTTTAGTATAATTGAGATTAAAACTATAGTCCATAAGATTTTATATATAAAACCGTGATTTTTTCAGCGTGACCATTATGATATTTTGAAGTAAAGGTTGCCCCCTTTATGCTGTTATGCTTGTTCCTTTTATAACCTGCCCCCGAAAATACAGTACTTGTCCCAAAGAATTCTTTCCATTCTCACTTGTAATTTGTTAGCCTGGCCAACTACCAAGCATATAGCTTTGGGCCGGCCATGGCTCCCCCGTGTTAATTTTCAAAGGATCAAAGTGGTGGTAGCCATCAACTTCAAGCCTCTATGCGGCTAAGTTCTATGTTATCGGAAAAAACATGTATGTGTGTACTTAGAATAACAATAAAATGTAATAAAATCTAAAATTCGTCATCACCACAATAATGTGGACTATGGAGTCATGTAAGAAATGACAAAAAAAAAAAAACACTGAAAAATCTCCTCAAGACTCAAGTCTCCTTTGAATCTCCCATAATTTTTGGCTAATCAAGCCACTCATGTTGTTAAGATCATCTGTGCTTAAATTCTCAAATCCCCTGCCGTACAAGCACTGATACATGAGCTGAGTCAATTGATTTTGTTGGTTCACATTCCATTTTTTCGTCGTTTTTTCCTTTATCTTTTCGACACTTTCCTTGGTGAAACTTTCCTGGTTCACCATTCTTCTACTTTGTTCCTGTAGGGACAAATTCCTGAACTTCTGGATAACTTGTTGAGCTTTTAATTGAGAAGGCCAAACCTCCGGCTCGAGATCGTATGGACTGAAAAGGATACCACACGCCTCGATTTCGCATAGCGAGATGAGCTCTTGTGTCTTTTTTATTAACCCTCCCTTGCGTTTGGTGAACGTAGCTTTCCTCGCGGAATCTTTTGCAATAAAGGCTAGACTTACTTTGCCTCTTGTCGTTTTGAGGGATGGTTTAGGAGGAGGGGAAAATAGGTACAGTTGGCTTCTTGGTTTTCTTTTCTGACAAAAAATATAGGTTTATAGTACTATTATTACTTAGCCAGATGGTCTTTATTTATAGTGATAACTATACACAACTTGCATGGTTGTGGATTAAGTATTACTAGGACAAATTAATTGCATTTTCTTATTTGGCAGGGCACGTTTATTGGAAAATCAAATCATTTATTTCTCATTATATTTGAATCCAGAATCGTGGATTTGACTAGGTTCTAATTCAAACAAGTAACGCTTATTTTAAAATGTGAAGAGGGAACTGGGAAGTTGTGGGCAAATACATCTGCTTTGTGGTACAAAAATTGGAAATAATTAATGACCATAAAGAGAAAATTTTCGACTGATAAGTGAAATTATGTTTTGGACCGCACCTTTTGTAACTCCCAACTTTATTTATTGTTGCAATTCTCTAACTCCACCAACTTCTTGAAATATTTCCCAACGTTATTGGTGACCAACGTTCTGGTATTACTTGTTTGAATTCGAACCTTGTCAAATCCACCATTCTGGATTCATACATAATGAGAAATAAATGATTTCATTTTTCAATAAGAAAATGCAATTAATTTGTCCAACTAATACTTACCCCACAAACATGCAAGTTGTGTATGGTTATCACTATAAATAAAGATCATTTGGCTAAGTAATAATAGTACTATAAACCTATATTTTTTGTCAGAAAAGAAAACCAAGAAGCCAACTGTACCTATCTTCCCCTCCTCCTAAACCATCCCTCAATATGACAAGAGGCAAAGTAAGTCTTGCCTATATTGCAAAAGATTCCGCGAGGAAAGCTACGTTCTCCAAACGCAAGGGAGGCTTAATAAAAAAGACACAAGAGCTCATCTCGTTGTGCGAAATCGAGGCGTGTGGTATCCTTTTCAGTCCATACAATCTCGAGCCGGAGGTTTGGCCTTCCCAATTGAAAGTCCAACAAGTTATCCAAAAGTTCAGGAATTTGTCCCTGCCGGAACAAAATAGAAGAATGGTGAACCAAGAAAGTTTCACCAAGGAAAGTGTCGAAAAGATAAAAGAAAAAACGACGAAAAAACGGAAAGTGAACCAACAAAATCAATTGACTCAGGTCATGTATCAGTGCTTGTACGGCATGGGATTTGAGAATTTAAGCACAGATGATCTTAACAACATGAGTGGCTTGATTAGCCAAAAATTATGGGAGATTCAAAGGAGATTTGAGTCTTGAGGAGATTTTTCAGTGTTTTTTTTTTTTTTTTGGTCATTTCTTACATGACTCCTTAGTCCACATTATTGTGATGATGAGGAATTTTAGATTTTATTACATTTATTTGTTATTCTAAGTAAACACACATACATGTTTTTTCTGATATCTTAGAACTTAGCCGTATAGAGGCTTGAGTTGATGGCTGCCACCACTTTGATCCTTTGAAAATCATAGGCCATGTTTGGGCCGTCAGAGGTTTGTCAAAGTATTCTTCACTTTTAATAGGTTTTTACAAATTCAAAATCCAAACACAACGGAAATGGACATCGATGTCACCAAAAGAAGCGAACATGACATTGAGAACTAAACAGTACTCTCTTTATATTTTGACTGAATTTGTTACAATAGATTTGATAACCGATTACCACCCTTTAATTGGTTATATTAAACTGCTAAAAAATTAGCCATTTCAATTGGTCCGAGATAGGCGAGTAAATATTCACATAAGCGCCCCCTAATTTGATCTTGGTAAGTCCGTTTCAAAGCTATAAGCTTGGTAGTTGGCTAGGCTAGCAAATTACAAGTGAGAATGGAAAGAGTTCTTTGGCACAAGAAGGGTATTTTTGGGGCCAGGTTATAAAAGGAACACGCATAACAGCATAAAGGGGGCGACGGATTAGAAAGGCAGTGTTTCACATAACTTGCTAAGTCCGATCAATGGCTGGTTAAACCTCTAGGGTGTAGATGAAGTTTGTACTCCGATTAACGTAGATTTTATTGTTTTAGTTGGATTTACTATTCGGATGTGGTTGTATGAACTAGATGATTTCATGTTTATAAAATTGGTTCTACTTTTTCCATATAATTGTGTTTTTTATCCACGGTTTCAAATACCTTTTCATACAATGGTTTTAATTGATTCCGTGGTCATTGACGGTGATCGATTATAGTAGTATCTGGGCTTATTTACCTTTCCAGTCCCCAAACTATGACCGAGTGGCAAATTTGGTCCCCAACATAAACATTCAACCAATTTAATCCCCAACATTTCAAATGTGAGTCGATTTAGTCCCCCCACTAACTCCGTCTCCCTCTTCCGTAAAAAATGACCACTTATTTTGGAGGGAAATCGCCACTCCCACTATCCCCCCTTATATATACTACTGTAACTCATCTGATCCCAAACCCAAAAAGTACATCAAAGCCCATCTTAACCCCCATATCCACTTAGTCTACTGTATATACATTTATAGAGGACAACACCACAAAACAAAACCCAATTGCCCATGACTACCTTCATGCCCATACCCTCCACTTAGTAGACCCCATTTTATTCTCCAAAGCCAATTCATTTGTACATCCAAATGAAGAGCACAACACTACCGAACATACACCATGACAGGGTAAGGTCAACTTCCAGGCAAATGACCTTCTTCCTCAGGATTTTTTTCTCAGCCTCATGCCTCCCCATCGAATGCAACAATCCACGAATAACCACTCCAGATCCCTCGCACATTGGGGGTTCAATTCATATGAAATACCCACATGCACATGGTAGCTGGAAAATGTAAATAGACAGATGGTGAAGATCGAAGAAGATTGAAGAAGAAACATAATAGTGCGAAGATTGAATAAGAAAGAAAATTTCTGGAACTTCATACCTTCCCCCACCTTGTTGCAGTAGCAGATACGTGGTGAGTCCATCTTCTTCTCCTTTCCTTTTTTTCCCCTTCTTTCGTCCCCCTTTTCTCTCTTCCTTTCCCCTCCCCTCAGTCCACCTCTGATCTAGACTCCCTCTCCCCTCTCATTTCCTTTGTTTTCTTCTCCTACCTCCATGGTTGTGAGGTGGTCAAGACTCTCTCCTAAGGGACAGTCGATCTCCCAATCAGATGGTCGAGACTCTCTCTCTCTCCTTAGAGATAGACAATCTCCCCACAATTCGTAGACTCAAGGAGCCATATCTAATTTCCCGGATCTGGGTTTTGGCTTTTGAAACCAATTGGCCATGGTGATGGTTTTTGGAGCTCCCCAACGGCAACTGCAGCGGATCGGAGATGTTCTGGCTTTGACCTCCGACCTACAACGGGCCTGGGCATGTATGGTGCATGGTACAAACCATGATTCTCCCCACCTCACGTTCTTGAGCAGATTGATGGATTCGAAACTAGAGCTGAATTCATGCTGCTTTTTCTTGTTTTGTTTTGTTGTTGTGTTGTATTTTGCTTTGTTCTTTTTGTGGTTTTTAGGCCTATGGACAACCCAATTTGCATCTAATATTATCAATATAAGAGCATCTTTAGTGCACTACATAAAAAATGTTTGGTAAAGTGTACACCTAAGCACATATGGGACCCTATTTTGCGTGCTAAGAACTTAGTTAGCTTGCTAAGGAGAAATTTAATGGGGCTCCCTAAAAATGTTCATTAATTTTAAGTCTTTCCTCTCTCTCTCTCTCTCTCCTCCTTCCTTTCTCTCTCTATCTCTCTCCTCTTTCTCTTTCCTTAAGTCTCTCCCCAAATTTAGGTAGTCACTTAGGGTACTTTAGGTAGTGAGGGGTGCCACTTAAGATTTTAGGGAGTCAATTTTTGTGCACTAGAGACCATTTTTTGAGTTTTTCTTAGTTAACTAGTTAGGGCACTTTAGGAAACTCTTTTAGGTAGTGCACTAGAGATGCCCAAAGTTGCATTAGCGTGTTCCTCTAAAAAAATGAGTAAACTAGATTGACTCCCTATTATTGCATGGCTTGTTGGGAAAGAAAAAAATTAATGAGTACTTCGTATATAGTGTCATAAATCTACATATCTGTACTCACTTTATTTACAACTACTATAACATAATTTGATAGATGGACCCACAATTTGAATATCTTTCAAATCACTTGATGATTTAACAGGAACAACAATCGCATTTTCTTCACGACAAAACTCTTATTGACCACACTGAGGAAAAGAGGAATACCGCTAATTAAAACCATAGCAATTGCCTAGTCAGCTTTTTTGGTGCGCACGAAATATAAAAGTAATCACTGGCTTGCAAATATCTTCACACTTACTTGTGGACTAATGTAGACACCCCAATTTGGTTTCTCAAATATTTAAGCTCCCGCCTTGGGGAAGTCCCGATGATGAAACGATTTGCCTGTCTGCTTGGGTTGATAGCATAGAGCTTTCTGTTTTGAGTTTTGACTAGACAAAAACCGACTCTTTACCAACCTTTCACTAACTCGGGTCCGCCCTGCCATCCAAACCTCACCCTTACCTAAATCCTTGAGGTGTGGGGAATGTAGGCAAGAAAATTAATTAACAAGCCCTGATCAGGAGTATCGGCAGCCAAAAGCACTTGTCAGCCGCTGCAAGCACTATCGGCCGCCATTTCAGTTTGTCGCCCGGTTTATAGTTGTCTGGTTCCGCACCATTGGCTAAGTAGTGGAAGTGTCGGTCGCTGTCATCCTTCAACGAACATTCCGAAATTGCAGATGCGGAAAAAACTTTCCATATCAAATCAAAGTGGTCTTTTCGGTCTTTTACGATGCTTAGGGTTTCTCCCTAACTTAAAGATGGCCGCAGCCATGGATATTCGACGTAGGAAGATTTGGTTTCCAATTTTAGATCGATTTCTAGCCTATATAAAGACCTCTCCTGTCTCTATTTTCGAGACACCCCAGAACACTTTGAAATACCCAAGAAACACACCGAAATTCTCAAAGTTCTCAAACCCAATATGCTCCCATATCCTCTCTAAACCCTAGTTTTCTAGTAGCAAAGCCCCTCTCGAAGAACCTGAGTTTTCATCCGGTTTCCGTCCGGAGTCCAAAAACAGAGCTCTATGCTCTTCAATCCGTCAAAAGAAAGAAGCAATCACGCCTCTTGCATAAATGCAATCACCGTGAGTTTTCAAAAGCGAGATCTATTCTTTAAGTTACGATCTCAGTTTTTTAGATTCCTGAGATTAAAAAATCTCACCTCAGTTTTTTAGTATAACTAAGATTAAAACTATAGTCCATATGATTTTTGTCACGGTTTTATAAAAATTGTAATTTTTTCAGCGTGACCATTATGATATTTTGTAGTCGCGGTCACCCCCTTTATGCTGTTATAAAAGACTAGTAATTTTTTAGCAGTTTAATATAACCAATTAAAGGGTGGAAACCTGTTTTGAAATCTATTGTAACGAATTTAATAAAAAAAAGTAAAGAGAGTACTATTTAGTTCTCAATGTTATGTTCGCTTTTTCTGATGGCATCGATGTCCATTTCCCTTGTCTTTTAATTTGAATTTGTAAGAACATATTAAAAATGGAAAATGCTTGGACAAACCTCTGATGCCCAAGCATGGTGTATGATTTTCAAAGGATGAAAGTGGTGGCAGCCATCAACTTCAAGGCTCTATACGGCTAAGTTCTAACTTATCTGAAAAAACATGTATGTGTGTGTACTTAGAATAACAATAAAATGTAATAAAATCTAAAATTCTTCGTCATCACAATAATTTGGACTGTGGAGTCATGTAAGAAATGACAAAAAAAAAAAAACACTGCAAAATCTCCTCAAGACTCAAGTCTCCTTTGAATCTCCCATAATTTTTGGCTAATCAAGCCACTCATGGTGTTAAGATCATCTGTGCTTAAATGCTCAAATCCCATGCCATACAAGCACTGATAAATGACCTGATTCATTTGATTTTGTTGATTCACATTCCGTTTTTTCGTCGCTTTCTCCTTTATCTTTTCGACATTTTCCTTAGTGAAACTTTCTTGGTTCACCATTCTTCTACTTTGTTCTACCAGGGACAAATTCCTGAACTTCTGGATAACTTGCTGAGCTTTCAATTGAGAAGGCCAAACCTCCGGCTCGAGATCGTATGGACTGAAAAGGATACCACACGCCTCGATTTCGCACAGCGAGATGAGCTCTTTTGTCTTTTTGATTAAGCCTCCTTTGCGTTTGGTGAAAGTAGCTTTCCTTGCGGAATCTTTTGCAATATAGGCTAGACTTACTTTGCCTCTTGTCATTTTGAGGGATGGTTTAGGAGGAGGGGAAAATATGTACGATTGGCTTCTTGGTTTTCTTTTCTGACAAACAATGCAGGTTTATAGTACTATTATTACTTAGCCAAATGGTCTTTACTTATAGTGAACCATACACAACTTGCATGGTTGTGTGGTAAGTATTACTAGGACAAATTAATTGCATTTTCTTAGTTTGGCAGGGCACATTTATTGGAAAATCAAATCATTTATTTCTCTTTATGTATGAATCCAGAATGGTGGATTTCATTATGTTCGAATTCGAACAAGTACCATGAAAAAAAAGAATTTGAACAAGTAATACCAGAACGTTGGGAAATATTTCAAGAAGTTGGTGGAGTTAGAGCATTGCAACAATAACGTTGGGAATTACAGAAGGTGCGGTCCAAAACATAATTTCACTTATCAGTTGAAAATTTTCTCTTTATGGTCATTAATTATTTCCAATTTTTGTACCACAAAGCTGATATATTTGCCCACAACTTCCCTCTTCACATTTTAAAATAAAAATTCTCCATTGTTGTTCTATTATTATTTTGTCACCTTTATTTGATACTAGCATTAGTTGTTCGAATTTGAACCTAATCAATTATTTGATTTTTCAAATCCACCGTTCTGGATTCAAACATAATGAGAAATAAATTATTTGATTTTTCAATAAATGTGCCCTGCCAAAATAAGAAAATGCAATTAATTTGTCCTAGTAATACTTACCCCACAACCATGCAAGTTGTGTATGGTTATCACTATAAATAAAGACCATTTGGCTGAGTAATAATACTATAAACCTGCATTGTTTGTAAGAAAAGAAAACCAAGAAGCCAACGGTACCTATTTTCCCCTCCTCCTAAACCATCCCTCAATATGACAAGAGGCAAAGTAAGTCTTGCCTATATTGCAAAAGATTCCGCGAGGAAAGCTACATTCACCAAACGCAAAGGAGGCTTAATCAAAAAGACACAAGAGCTCATCTCGTTGTGCGAAATCGAGGCGTGTGATATCCTTTTCAGTCCATACGATCTCGAGCCGGAGGTTTGGCCTTCTCAATTGAAAGCTCAACAAGTTATCCAGAAGTTCAGGAATTTGTCCCAGCCGGAACAATGTAGAAGAATGGTGAACCAAGAAACTTTCACTAAGGAAAGTGTCGAAGAGATAAAGGAGAAAGTGACGAAAAACAGAAAGTGAACCAACTAAATCAAATGACTCAAGTCATGTATGGCAGGGGATTTGAACATTTAAGCACAGTTGATCTTAACGATATGAGTGGCTTGATTAGCCAAAAATTATGGGAGATTCAAAGGAGACTTGAGTCTTGAGGAGATTTTTCAGTGTTTTTTTTTTTTTTTTTTGTCATTTCTTACATGACTCCATAGTCCACATTACTGTGATGATGAAGAATTTTAGATTTTATTACATTTTATTGTTATTCTAAGTACACAAACCTGCTTTTTTTTTCCTGATAACTTAGAACTTTATGGCTGCCACCACTTTGATCCTTTGAAAATTCTATTGGGCCGTCAGAGGTTTGTCGAAGCATTCTCCACTTCGAATATGTTCATACAAATTCAAAATTCAAACACAACGGAAATAGACATCGATGCCACCAGAAAAGGCGAACATAATAACATTGAGAACTAAACAGTACTCTCTTTATTTTTGACTAAATTCGTTCCAATAATTTTGAAAACCGGTTACCACCCTTTAATTGGTTATATTAAACTGCTAAAAAAATAGTCATTTCAATTGGTCATAGATAGGCGTGTAAATGTTCACATAAGCACCCCTAATTTATCCTTGCTAAATGTTCACATAAGCACCCCTAATGTTCACATGGCCGGCCCAAAGCTATATGCTTTTTTAGCTGGCCAGGCTAACAAATTACAAGCGAGAAAGGAAAAAGTTTTTTGGGACAAGCAAGGTATTTTTGGGGACAGGCATAACATAAAGGGGGCGACGGATTAGAGAGGAGACGCATGGCTGAAAGGCAGTGTTTCACATAACTTACTAAGTCCAATCAATGCCCGGTTAAACCTCTAGGGTGCAAATGAAGTCTGTACTCCGATTAACGTAGATAATTTATTGCTTTAGTTGGATTTATATTCGGATGTGGTGTATGAATTAGATGATTTCATGTCTATAAAATTGGTTTTACTTTCTCCATATAATTGTGTGTTTGTTATCCGCGGTTTCAAATACATTTTCATACAATGGTTTTTAATTGCATTCGTGGTCATTGAGTGTGATAGATTATAGTAGTAACTGTAAGACGCGCCATGCTAATATACGTTCCGTGCCAATTGAGAGGGATCGTACTAGTAAGACGGTTCGCCCTGGACAAAAATAATCTATGCTACTTGAATTCATGGTCATTGACTGTGATAGGAAGTGCCTGCAAATCCTAATGGTATCCGGTAAATCCAAACAAGAAATCCTTCGATTGAAATAAATCTAGCTTACAAGGTTAAGTAAATTCAAAACTCTAGACCTTTTCTTGTATTGAATTTATTTACATTTAATTGCCTTTAATTACAGTCTTTATTAGTTTTCCCAAAATCACCAATCAAAATCTATTTTCTTGAATTAATCTAGAAACTAATTGAAACAGTTGTGGCTCAATCTTATAATCTCTGTGGATGATACTCATACACTTACCACTATTCGAAAGAGTAATGGTAACTATTCAATTTAATTAATTATTTTTGGTACAGTAAAATAGCAATCAGTCCAGGATGTAGCAAGCCATGGACCATAATTTGACAAGAAGAGAGATCAACCGCCCTTCGCTCTATGAGGGGATGCAGAAATCCATGGCAAACACATTGACAAAAGCAGAGTTAGCCATCGTCGACAGTGAATTCACAAAAGTAACCAACCCTGTGCTATCTTCACGTCTGATTACAAGGGTACATAGGGAATAGCTGGTGAGGACTAAATAGCCCTGCCCCTCAGTCCCCTTCTGATCCAGACTCCCTCTCCCCTCTCCTTTCATTTGCTTTTATCTACTACCTCCATGGTTGTGAGATGGTCAAGATTCTCTCCTTAGGGAGAGATGATCTCCCGATCAGATGGTCAAGACTCTCTTTCTTTTTCTTTAGAGATAGACAATCTCCCCGCAATTCTTAGACTAAGGAGCCATATCTGATTTCCCGGATCTAGGTTTCGGCTCTTGCAACCAATTGGCCTTGGCGACAGTTTTTGGAGCTCCCTGACAGCGATAGTGACACCAGCTGCAGCGGATCGGTGATGTTTTGGCTTTGACCTCTGACCTACGACGGGCCGGGGTACGTATGGTGCAAACCGTGATTCTCCCCACCCGACTTTGAGCGGATTGATGGGTTCGACACCGGAGCTGAATTCGTGCGGCTTTTTCTTATTTTGTTGTATTTTGCTATATATGTACATTTTTATGGAAAACTGCTCGGATCAAGCCATTTTCGGTCATTTTTTTATGATGTCTCACGTAGACCCTTATAAACACATTCTGAACACATTAGACAGTTCGGATTATCAAAATTTCAACCGGAAAAGTTGAGGTCCACACTTTAAGCAAAATCAGGGATCCCTGACTAGAAGTTTTCATATATATATGGTTTTGGGGGTATATATGTAAATCTCGTACATCAAATGGGTTTCCCCTGTAAAGCAAGATGCCCACTAATACGTGTTACTAGGGTAATACGCAGCTGTCATCAAATTAATTATCATCTTATCATGGCACTCGAGTCAAGTAAAGCATTAAAAAATTCAAGCTAAGATCTTTGGGCCACTCTTTAGTCAAACATATAATAGGGAATGGGAAGAGTACTTTTGTATGGCTTGACAATTGGGGATTTGTTGGGGATTTTTCAGCAGCAAAGGTAGCACTGTTGCGGATTTGTTGTCAGCAATTGTTGTTGGTGTTGTTGCGGATTTGTTGTCAGCAATTGTTGTTGGTGTTCGAAGTAGAATTTATTCCTAGGATAAGAGTCCCAATAACAGTGAAAATCTAGTCCTATGTAATAACTGAAATATCCCTTCATTTGTGCCAAGTAGGGAGAGGATTAGAGTATCTTTTTGAACTGCGAGGATTAGACTATCTTGTTAGTCTGTTGTAATTCCTAAGGTTGGGCTCTCTTATAGATGGTTGCTTTGTGGTTTGTTAAGAAATCTTAACTTACCTCCAAAGAAAATGTAAAGCATTAAATTGTTCGCATGACATCGTCTGTTATGTACTGACAGGAAGTGTTGGGCCCGGAGTGCCCCCAAGGATTAGGTTACACAATACCACTCATTGCGACCGCTCTAAAAACAGACTTGCGGGTGCGATGTCGAATGTCATAAAAGACTTAATTGAAACCCTTCCTTCCACCAATTGGTTTTAGGAGAGTTGGTGGAAAACCGGTCCGACGGGAAGAAAATCATAAAATTAATACTTCGTCCGTCTCTTTTTAAATGATACCTTTGCTAAACGTGTATTTTTGTGGACGTTAAAAATGTACTTCCGTAAAAAAAATTGTAATTTATTTTTTTTGCATCAAATTAAAGTACTCATGAGCACTTTAATTTGGTATAAAAAATGAAAAATTATATAAAGAAATATGTTTTTGAGAGGTTTGAAATTGCACGTATTGCGATAGGGATCACTTAAAAAGGGACTGAGGGAGTATTTATGTAGAAAGTGATGACATTTGCATTGAAATTTGTAACCCATGAAATTGACCACAGTGAAGCTGGGATGAATGCATATTAATTTTTTGGTCCTCAATGTTTTTGTAATGTGTCATAGTCGTTCACAAAGTATCAATTACACATGGATCTTGCTACACGTGCAGACCTGTATGCACAGAAAACGTACAGAGGATACTTGGTGACCCACTTTTGGGTCACACACGAGTGATCCGAACCATTTATTATTCTTAGAAAATTTTCCGAGGGGCCCCACAAATTTTGATTGAAACAGTGGGACTTTGGTTCGACCACTACTACCTGTTCGATTGAGCTGAATTTTTGTGGAACCCCTTGGAAAAATGTTTTAAGAATAATGAACGGTTCAGATCATTTTGTGGGACCCAAAAGTGGGTCCCCGAGCATGCCTAAGTACCTATGGGTCAGTACCATAGGTTTTCCCATTACACATTTAGTCCCCACTGTTTAAAGTGGGTGCCAAAAAGCCTAGGTACTTGTTTGGCACACATTGGGTACTAACTTCGTGCAATTGATACTTTAAGGACGACAATGACATATTTTAAGTACACTGGGGACCAAAATGTAAACAAGTCCGGTATTAATAGGTTTAGGAGATGAGAGAATCAAAGATACCGACTAGAGAACATAATCTAATCCCGTAGGAATAGGTTGTACTCACAACTATAACATTGTTCTTAGGGCGCCGCCTAATAGGAAGAAATTATGCTGCGCGGCACAAAAAATTGGTAAAAGCAAGAGAAGATCACAAAGTGCTAAGAAATTTTGCCGGTATCTACTAGACCCGGTTGTCCTGCACAACCATCTTAAGCAGATGAATCCGCGGTGTTATGATTTTTTTTTTCTTGATATTATGCGTTTTTATGATAATGATATGAATTTGTAAAAATATGTTATGAATTTCAATATAATTCATGGGGTGCAAGTATGGGCGCCAATGATGTGTTTCCAACTGATGTCAGGCCTTAAGATCAATTTTTTGATAAGTGTTCTACAAGGTGCGAATTTGCAAGTCCAGGAGGTGGCCAATATGGACAGCCAATGGGCTGCAGAAGGGAGGAAAGGATAAAGAAGGAGCGTAACTGGCTCTGCCTGTGGTATAAAGGATAAAGAAGAAATTGGCAGTGTAGAAAAGAAGATATAAGTCAATAGGTGGAAGATTAACAGTGATCAAGTCTACTCTTAGCAGCCTACTAGTGTATTATATTTCACTGTTTAAAGTTCCTATTTTGGTGTTGCAAAGGCAGTTCTTTCAGGAAGACGCGATAGACAACGAAAAAACTACACCTGATCAAATGGGCAGAGTAAAAAAGCATGCAAGGCTTGGGGGTCATAAAACTGATTCAGCGAAACTGTGCTCTTTTGGCCTAATGGTGGTGGAGATAAAACAAAGGAATCACTATGGGTGAAAGTAGTCAATAACAAGTAGGAATGGCAGGACAATAGTTGGCTCCCTGGAATGCCAGTTTAGGGAGACGCTTCAATCGCTTGGCAGGACATGTGGTCTATTGGTTCTCAGGACACGCGTATTAGACCAACTATCTAAGCGAATCAAAGTTTACTCTGGGAATGCTGCTACTTTCTTGAATCATACTTGGCTGGGGAGATTGCTTTGAAAGTGGAGTATCCTAGGCTTTTTCTGCTGTCTGCTCAGAAAAATGCCACCATGAGTGATATCCATGGTAGTGAGACTAACGGAAGATGGAATCTGCAATTTCGTAGGCGATTGTTTGTATGGGAGAATGACCAAGTGGGCGAGCTACATCAAAGACTCCAGCAGTTTTTGTCTGATGGCACAAGGTCTGATGTTCTGCAATAGAAATGGAACTCTGATGACAGATTCTCTGTTGGATCAGCATATCAACAATGGGAGAAACAATCAACACCAAAAAATTTGGATTTGTGCTCAATATGGAGAAATCTTCTTTTTTTGCCTGGAAAAAGGAATTTATTAAAGTTCACAATGATTAAAGGACCCTTAGCACGATAGCATCAAAACATGGAACAAAGAATCGCAACCACGTACGTTAACAACCCAGTCCTCGACAATTATATTCCACCCAGGACTCTGAGAAACAAAGTAAGAAAGAGTTAGGTGGCAAGAAACCAACCATAGAACCAAAATATAGGAATCAAACCAAAAAAATAGAACATCAGGGCCACCTCATGGGACCAGACTTATTCCTTGTGGAACATAGTGGAATAGACCTCAGCAAACCCGAATAGACTCCACCCTAAAACACAGAAGCAAATAACAGTAGTATTACCAGACATCAGGCATACCCCAACTGCTGCATAACCATGCCGTAAACGCATCCACATTATCGCCACAAAACATGTTGACATAAAGACTTTTCAGATGCGACTATTTTCAATGCTAACAAAGCAAAGCAACTGAAAAAACCCTGAACAGTCAATAAACAAGGAGCGATGCTCTTGACATTGGTGTCCGGACACAGATTTGGACACCAAAGTATCTGCATCGACTGCTACACATGCATCCCGCACAATTCACATAGAATCCAAACACATCGAACATTTGCAAACACATTTGTGCCCGGGAATCTGTGTCCAAAGCATTTCCCCTAAGCAAGACAGATAGTAATTGTCACAGATGAACCTCTTTAAATTCTCCTATTTTTATTGAAAAGCAAGTCAATTCTTAAACTCATTGTATTTCTCTTTTAGAGAATGTTATTCTTACAAGCTCAAGAATTAGAAAAACCCTTCACTCGAAAATTCCAAAAAAAAAAACTTGTTACACTCCATGTCAGCATCTCAAATACCCTTTTAAACAATCAGAAACTGTTTACTATACAACAAACTCATTTCAACACATTATGTTACCATCACATTGTGATTCCATGCTTCGATCTCTCTCTCTCTCTCTCTCTCTCTCTCTCTCTCTCTCTCTCTCTCTCTCTCTCTCTCTCTCTCTCTCTCTCTCTCTGTGATTCGATTCACCGGGGTCCTGAGAGCTCCATTGCTTGTACAAGCAATGAGGAATCATCGGTAAGATCAGAGTACCGCTCGGAAGATGAGAATTCATTTGCTCTGCACCTAGTTGCCTCTGCTCTCTGTGATGCTTCCCATTTCTCTGCGAGTCCATCCCCTTCGAGCATTCGAACCACTTCAGACATCTTGGGCCTATGACTGGGAAGAAACTGAGTGCATATGAGAGCCACTTGTACCATTTCCTCCAGCTCGATTCTATCGTAGTTGTTTTTCAGGTCCTTGTCAACCAGTGTATCAAGTTTCTTCTCCTGATGAATTTTCTTCACCTGCAATCATATCCGTTGATTAATTGAAAATAATTAAAATAGTTTTCAAGTTCAAATATTCGAAAGCATATGCTGGGGGTTTCCTGAAAAGTGAACTGTTTCCATGAAATGTTCTTCATACTAATTTTCTTGTGTTTTCTAAAAACTCATTATCGAAGTAGAAAATAAAACAATCTCAAATATGGTTTCAAAAAATTCTTAAAAACTCGTCCAAGTAAAAGCATTTCAATGTGCTCACCCAATCAAGCATGGCTCCTTTCTGGTTAGCTGATTTCCCAAACTCAAGAGCTCTTTGGCCAGTGATCAATTCCAGCAACAGAATCCCAAACCCGAAAACGTCTGTTTTCTCTGATGACTGTCCTGTGGAGAGATACTCCGGTGCAATATGCCCCACGGTTCCTCTGACGGCCGTGGTAACGTGTGAATCCCGGTGATCCAAAAGCTTTGCCAATCCGAAATCTCCTACCACTGCCTCACAGTAATCATCAAGCAATATATTTGCAGCCTTGACATCCCTGTGAATAATTTTTGGGTCACATTGTTCATGTAGGTACAGCAAACCCCTTGCAGCACCCAACGCGATTCTTTTCCTTGTACCCCAATCCAAGGCTGGTTTGGCTGCAAAAGAAAGGAGAGAGCTATCAATCTAATTGTCAAAGTGTGCCTCTTGTCTGGAATGGTATCTATTATTTGTTTTCATTTCTTGGACAAAACAGAAAACTTGTTTCTCAATTTTATTTTATTTTTGTTACAAACAGATTTTAGAAATGGCTCACAAACAAGTTTTGTGGAGATAAAAACGAGAAACAGAAAAACGAATAAAATCCCAAACAGGGAACAGAAATCTTGGGGGTTCTTTTTACCTTTGAGACGTGAAGCGACACTTCCATTTGACATGTAGGGGTAAACCAAAAGCCTTTCGGATGCAGTCATACAAAACCCGTAAAGTCTAAGCAGATTCCGGTGAACTGCTAAGCTAATCATCTCAACTTCAGTCTGGAATTGGATTTCCCCTCCACTTGCATTTCCATCTTTCAGCCTTTTTACAGCCACAACAGTCCCGTCTCTTAGATAACCTTTGTACACATTCCCAAAACCCCCCTTCCCTATTATGTTCTTGTTGCTGAAGTTGTTTGTGGCCATCTGAAGCTCTCTGAATTGGAACCTCTTCAAGTTTCCTAGGGATACTTCTTCATGATGTTGCTCTGAAATTTCAAAGAAATTCTTAGTTACGAACGATGTGAGAAAAGAAAAGAAAAGACTTTGATATCTCATCCGGGTGAGGAAAGAAAACAAAAGAATTGTGTTTTTCTTGCACTATCAGGTTTGAGAACTTTTTTTTTTATTGGAAAAAGTTATCAGGTTTGATCACAACTTTACGCAGGAATATGAAAGTCCTGTTTTCTCTCGATATTTCTCGAACCAAATGTCTCTTATACTGACCATTAACATCAAAGAATATTTGTTGGTTGTGTCGCCGCCTCCACCAGAGAAGAAACCCAAATCCAAGAATTAGTAGGCAGATACATCCAAGGCTTGATCCAAATGCTAAGGCAAATTTGTGATCTTTTGGCCTTCCAGAGGGTTGAGAATCTTAAAAAGCAAAGAGAAAGAGTAAATAAATAGCTTCATAAATCCCTTCAAAAATGGAAGATTCAAATACTTACTGACAAGATCAAATGAAAGTTTGTATTTTGAAGTACAGAGTTTGAAGTTTGCAAGAGAAAAGGCAAAGGTTTAAACAGAAAAAAACAGGAAAAATGAATTCTTACCTAAAGAGAGTTTTTATGTCATGTTTTGTTGATCGTGCTTCCAACATCAGTTTTTTTAAGAAAAACAAAAACACAACAGTAATCGTATCTCTGTTTGTCAACGGAAATGGTTCTCGAGAATTTGAAAACAACCTTTTGGTGTTTTCACAAAAATGAGTTTTTTTTCAAATCATAATTTCAAAAAAACAAGTTTAGAAAACTGTCACACAAACAAATATTTTTCTACTTTCTGAAAAATTGAAAAGAGAAAACAGGAAACAAAATATAAACCAGACAGGGCCTAGTCCCTTACTTTGTGCATTGTTGAAAGGGTAGGAAAGTGGCACTGCTGTTGTTCCATTGCAGTCATGCTCTGTCCCAGTTGCACATACCATTGGATTTCCCATAAGGCTGAGGCAATAAAGAACAAAATTACTTGGATGAAAAAAAAAATCTATTGTGGGAAAAAAAAATTTAAAGAATCAACAAACGTACTTGAATGTTTTTGCAAGAAACCTTGGGACTGGACCAGTCAAATTATTGAAAGACAAATCCCTGTACCATGAGAAAGAAGAAAAAAAAAGCGCACACACCTTTTTCAGTACTCATTTGATTAGGTTTCTAAAGTGGGTTTTGAAATTCAAATACCCATTTCAGAGAAATTAGGAAATAGTATGAATTGTTTGGAAAAGGTTGAAAGGAGATTTACAGAAATGCAAGCTGGGTCAAGTTAGCCAAAGCTGAAGGAATTGGCCCAGAAAGACTGTTGTTGTTTAGCCTCCTGGACAGAATTCAATGAACCACCACTATAAGAATCACATAATACTTCTTTAACCAACAAACTAAACATAAACCCTTCCAAGGCATGGTAAACCTCGGAACCTGCAACTAGGCCTGCAAACGAACCAAGCCGTTCTCGAGCAGCTTGAGGCTCAACCCTATAAGGACTCGTTCTAGCTCAGCTCAGTAAGTTAATAAACAAGCTCGAGAATTTTAGGCTCGTGAATACCAAACTATATCTGCAGATTCTATACAATCTATTTTAATAGTATGTGTAGTAATTTACACTATTTTTGTTAACTTCTTGTAGGGGAGCTCAAGTTTGAGCTTGAGCTCGACGTGTTTATATTTGTTTGACTTGAGCTCAGCTTGAGTTTCATAAACACCTCGAGCTGCGCCTAATATAAACTAGCCGAGATCGAACACTTCAAAACTCGGCTCGTCAGCAGCCCTACCTACGACTACCCAACAGTCACTGTGTCAACCTTGAACTGTTGGGCTACCTTGGTGTGTTTAAGCTGCAAATTCTAGAACAAGAAATTCCCTAAAACAGAACTTGCGAGTAGCTGTTTTGTTTCTTACAGATATTGGAGGCTTTTGAGATGGGGTAGAGAAGAGGGTATTCCATCAGTGAAAGAGTTGTCAGAAAGATCAAGTGTTTGTAGCTTTTGAAGCCTCCCAAGCTCAGGTGGAATTGGCCCTGATATGTTATTATTCTGCAGCATACTGTAAAAAACAAAAAATAAAAAATAATTAGAGAACTATTTCAGAAACTGAAAAACCATTCTGTTCTCTATTTTAAGTACTCACACCATCTGGAGATTTGTCAAGTTTCCGATACTAGGCGAAAGCGTACCGGATAGATTCTGGCTTGGACTTCCTCTGAAACAAAATCAATTCAACTATCAGTCCAGTTATTTAGAAAGAAATTTGAAATTTTCAGTAATTCGAAAAGAAAATGAATAGTTCTTGTTTGGAGATTTTGAGGAATACTTACATGCCAATGACAAATTTATCAGTTGAACAAGTGATCATGGTCCAACTACAAGGATCAACAGCATTTCTATCCCAATTTAGAACCCCATGAGGATCTACCAATGCATCTTTCATATCCATCAAAGCTACCACTGGAAATCACCAATTAAAATTCAAAAACCAGAAGAAAATATTAGTGAAAGCACCTCATCTGCCAAACCAAATCAAACCGAGCCTTAAGTTCCAATCAACAGCTTGATAATTGAGAAGAAAAAAATGAATGGAAGAAATATCAATGAAAGCACTTCATCAGTCAAACCAATTCAAACCGAGCCTTAAGTTCCAGTCAACAACTTAATAATTGAGGAGGAAAAATGAATGGAAAATGTTTACTTGCCTTCATAGTTGACACCTTTGGGGGAAAGCAAAGAATTTGCTGAAGCCCAGAAGCAGAACAAAGCCACCAAACCCAAAACAGATTCCACTCTTCTTATTTCCATTGGAAGTTTTCCAAAATCAAAGCCACCAATTCCAACACACCCAATTTCAAAAGGGTTCTCTGGTATTTTGTGTGTAGTGTTATATATATATATATATCTATACATACATATCTCACATGCCAATAGTGCTATCTCTCCATTCTCATCATACCAAAACCAAAACTGCACTTAGTCAGCTTATGTCAGGCCCAGCAAAAAAATCAGTAAGGTTTAGGTAGCCAGGAAAATAAAGGTGAGAGCTAACATGCCTGCCACTTGCTCAGCAAATGCACAAAAGAATATATATGAAAGCTAGCCCCAATTAAACCTATCCATACATATATACACTTGTATATTGAAAAGAATAAAAGATGATGGGTAAAAGAAAATTCCTTCAATCTTGCATTGGGTGAGGAGAAAGTGGGAGTCTTTAGAATTTCCTATGTTATTCCCGTGAATTTAAAAGGAAAGGAACTTCAGTGATGTCTGTTAAGCACTTTAAACAGTTCAATTATTTAAACTTTTCTTTGTTTTGACAGTAAGGGGTATGCGTACCTCAAATTAGTCCCCTCCTCAGTTCGGTAAAAGGCAAGTCATCCATGTCGGGACTAGGTGATTCATAAGAAATTTCTTTCTTACGGACTGACTCGAAAAATCAAATTCGGATCAATTGTACATTGAGCAAACCCACCAACCAACCAAACTGAATCATTGGGCTAGTTTTCAATTATTTACTGAGGTACAATAAAAAATTCTGTTGTGGGTTCTGACAGATTTGCAGTCACTTTCTCTCTGTACTTGACACAGGAATGGATGTGTTTTCATTTAAGAATCCAAAATTTGCTTTGGTTTGCTAAGCTTCTACTTTGGACTATGGGAAATCCAACATTCCTCTGTCATTAAAAGCCCAAATTCTGTTTCTACACATCTATGTAAACACCCACATGACTTGGGAAGAATTTTGTACAAATATGAAATTCATAAATCATTTTAATAAACATTATACACCAAGTTTCCTTCGTGATAAAATTGTTATTTACGTTTCGGATCTTTTATATATCAAAAATCTTCAAATTGCTATGAAGTTTTTTTTTGGGTAACGAAAACAAAAACTAGGGTAGGAAAGCATGTAAAATAATGTGCATAATTCCGTATGTCCTATAACAATTTGAAGATTTTCCCCACACATGGATTAGGAAGATTTACAAAAGCTGAAATGTTACTACAATATATGGTTAAGTTTGCGGAAAAAAAATCCCAAGGTACCATAATAAAATTTCTTTAGCCAAACCAATAAAGGGTCTGTTTGGTTAACCGTCTTTCATTTATATTCTATGGAGTAATTATTCAATAGTCTCGGGAAACCGCCACATACTGCCTCAACACAATTTTCCACTACCAACGGCTTGGATGCCGCACTACAAGGTTGTAGTGCGGAGCCGCACTATAGGATCCTTGAATCCAGTAAAAAAAGGGTGTTGGGCACCACCACGTAGTGCTCCAGAAGCACCCAATAATTTTTCCGTATATAATTGGGTGGGAATCCCAAGGACGGGCTCGAGATAAGTGATGTAATGGCTCCTCGTGAGATCTTTATTGGGTTAAATGTAATGCGTAACAATTAGACCACGTTTCCTATTTTCTATTCCTTTATTGGGTTAGCTTTATAGTTTCTTAAAAGTTAAAATACTCTCGTAGTTACTCCACTTGGTTGGTGGGTTTGTTCTCCACACAATTGATCAAGGTTCAATTTTTAGGATCACGCCGCAAGAAAATAATTTCTTGCGAATCCCCTAGTCCCGGCGTGAATGGCCCTTCTTTGAGGTGTGCGCTGACCCACACACCCTTAGGGATGTTCTACAACACTAATATAACCGCTAAATCGATTCAATCTGGACCGAACCGTTCTATTTGGTCAGGTTATGCGGTTCATTGGTCTAGTTATGGTTTTGAAAAGATAAAAACTGGTAATTTTGTTTTAGTTACTAGTTCTCAATTTACGAACCACGGTTAGAATCAAACCGGACCATAATTACATCTTGATTGGGTAAGTTAATCTTTTCCCTGGTAGGTTGTTCTTTTGTGTCTATTAAGGGAAGAAAATATATTTTGTTTGGGAGTTTTTAATATATTACTATAATTATTGGACCTAATACCAATTTCAATCTTTTCCTTTTCACCCCAAGCAAAACCCTAATTACTATAGTTATGTTTAGATTGTCAAGTATTTATGAACCATAATTGGTTTCAAATCTTAATAAAATTCCTATATTTATATTATGAGTTGTTTGTTACTCTTAATTTTAAATGGTTTTATGAATGCATATTTTGTCAAAAAGTATTTGGATGTTAATCGGGTAGAATTGGAACCGAACCAAAACCAGTCCGGTTGTGCAGTTTGGATCATGACAAGTTCTACACATACATTGGCTAGGATTTCGTTCTCAAAAGAACCGTTTGGAATGGTCCGATTACTAAATTTCTAAATAACCAAACTAATCTGGATTGTGTGAACCCCTAAACACCCCTTGCCGTCAAACAAAACATCCTCTCTCCCTCTCTCTTTCTTGTCGACAGTCCAACCAATGGAAATATCAAAAGCAGGAAACTTTAAAAAGCAAAAGCTGCAATCCATCTCTCTCTCTCTCTCTCTCTCTCTCTCTCTCTCTCTCTCTCTCTCTCTCTCTCTCTCTCTCTCTCTCTCTCTCTCTCTCTCTCCACTCAATTGTAGTTGTGGTTCCATTTACATGATTACATAATGTAAGCTTCTAAGAAATATAGACACTGCATGCCATCGAGAATAAATGGTTGATGTGTTTCTCAAAAGAAGTTAGGGCTGATAAACAAACAAATGTTCAACAAGTTGCTATTCGACTCGTTTAACTATAGAAAATTAAAGTTATTTGGGATTGACTAATAATTAATGCGATTAAAGCTCACTTAAATTTGGCTCATCTAATTTAACTCGATTATCGGCTCTATAAGAAGTGTAACACGACCTCATTTGATTTTCACATTTTTTGGGGGAATGAATTGAAAAGTACATACTAGAAGGAATCTATTGCATCTTTCATCTTTGAATTAGATACCATTTTGGGTGGAGTGGAATGCACAAAATGGAATCCAAAGAGATGAATTGTTTTGTAAGAAGAACACAATTATGAGGAAGTATTATTAGGTAATACTTAGAAAATTTAGGGATTTGACTCCAATTTAATTTTCTAATGTTCACTATGATCTAATTTTTCAAAACAAACATTGAAACCGTTCACCTCGTAAGTCCTATGAACCATGTAAAATATTTGCTCAATAAGACATTTATAGAAAGGAACAAGGCTTCTCCACAATTGGACAGAACAGTTCAAATATGGATCTTCTATTGGTATAATCAATAGTTCGGATTTGCTAATAAAATTTACTGGTAAGAGTTTTCGAGAAAATCCGAATGATTGATAATATCAATGTATGGGTCATACATTTCGGTGGACCTACAATAAAGTAATGGATATTTATTAATTTCGAACATAACATTTATAGCCTCTACCAAAATTCGGGGGCCTTGATTGAGTTATACACAAGGGGCCCAGAAGCACAGCTTCCTTGGCTATATCCCATGAGTCGGTAGTCGGTACTGCTAATGTATAGTCCAAATTTAAACTGTGCCGTTCAATCAAAAACTTAGACGGGAGAGAATCCGAATTTCTTTATTTTACCTCTGGAATCAAATGAAACCCCAACTTCCAGCACATGTACATAGGAGCAAAGTGGAAGTGTGGGGTTCAGTTTTATATGTACAGTACAGCAATGATATAAGCATATCCCTGTCTAAAACAGAGTTGTGCACGTACACGTGCAGTGTGGACGACATGATGATGCACTTTGACCTGATCTTCAATCACATGTTTTGGGCCAATTGACCGTAATAATGTTCGTTATTATCATGCATCAATGTAGCCAAACTGGATCAAATGGCTACCAATTACAGTCGGAGTACAAAGTTCATTATTGTAGGGTTGAGGACTCGGTACTTGATTGGAAAGAGAGGCGAATTTTTTTTCCCCCAGGGACGAACGAGTGCAGCCTATATTGATGAAAGAAACCAGAGATGCACTGCAAGGCCAATAGACTCAGTGGCGTAGTAAGATTTAGGTTTTCAAGATCCGGGTGGCGGAGTCAGGATTTTAGGTTAGCGGGGTTAAAAATTTGATCTATATCTACGTAACTTTTTCTTTTTGCTCGTGCAAAGAAATACTACTAATTTGAGAGGTTAACCATAACGTAAATATACAATGATACATGTTTGCTTTATATTGGTCCCAATGGCATATTATATTTCAAAAACAATGTACGATAGCCTTATTTGTAATACTTACAACTCTCGAAAAGGAGAAAAACTTGAATTCTATGCATTTTGAGCAATTTGGGGCAATTTATGAAACTTTTGCGGGGTAAAAATTACAAAATTTAGCTTCAAACTATCAAAAATCGTTGGGAGAAATTAAAGTGAGAGGGGTTATGCGACCCTTCTTGTAGCTTACTGGCTCCGCCAGTGCCATGGTCCTAAAACAGTTACAACAAAGGACCCAAAAAAAAGGTCGGACAAAAGAAAAAAAAAAAAAAAAAAGACAAAAAGTAATAGAAAATGAAAAAGAAAGAAAAGTCAGATAAACAGCTATCGTGTTGAAACCACCGATCCCCTCGTAGATGTGGCTCAAAGGAAGTTGGAGGAAAAAGAAAGAAAAGTCGGATAAGCAGCTATAGTCTTGAAAGAGAGTTTTTCTTTTTGGCCTATTAGGGTGTGTGAAACATTTTGCCTCAACTGATCCCTCGGGGTATAGATAATCCCCCTGTCCCATATGTACCGGGTAATTACCGCGCCTAAGCCTGCCTGATGATAGCGGGTCGGGTTTGGATCAAGGGTACTCTTTCTATACTCGATCCCCAAACTTCATTCTGAATTATATATCCATACCCATATCCAATCGAAAATAATTGGAAGCAAGCAAATCTAAGAAATTTCACAACGGGTAAACCCAATATCCAATTGCACATCTAAGAAAGACACTAAGAAATTTTATAAAAGCGTAAGAGATAAAAGAGCAATTAAGCAAAAAAATACTTCAAACATATCACAAAATCAAGTACAAAAACTCCATAAATAATACTACTGAATGACATTCAAAAGAGAATACAGGATTTAAAAAAATGATGAAGCAATTTGCATAACAAAGCTATGAAATTAAAAATTAAAGATTCAAGTTAGTAGAACAAGGATATAACAAAGTTAAATACAAAAAGAAGTGAGTAGTACAAAATAAAAAATGAATTATTCATCGCTGACCAGGTAAAGAAAAATAGAATTGTATAATGGTATATATATACAAAATAATGAAAAGAGGGTACGATGGGGTGAAGATGGGGATAATCAGGTATGGGGATAGAAAAATCATATCCCCATACCCAACGTGGTGTTGTATGATTACTTCCTTACCCACTCCCATTGAACAAAAAATTCGGGTAATATCCGCCTTTAAATGATCGGATATTCATGGGTTTGGGTATAATTGTCATCCCTGCCTAGGGATAACCTAAAGGAGAAGTAAGTTACGGATTTCACCATAGATACACCCCTTAATATTCGAACCTTAGACCTTCCATTTGGAAATTAATGTTCTGGCCTAAAGAAGTTCGCGAGGAGAATTAAACCTGAGACCTCAGGAGGGAGCAAACTTAATGTTCTGACCTAAAGAAGTTCGCGAGGAGAATTAAACTTGAGACCTCAGGACGGAGCAAACCCTTAAGTCTCCGGCCAAAACCGATTGGCCAACCCCTTTGGGTTCTTGAAAGAGAGACGTTAATATGAAAAGTAGTTTTTATCTGATTAGATACAGGGACTAAGCTATTACAGTTGAGGACAATAATTCTCTGGAAAAGCTAATAGGAAGGCTTACAAGGGATCATGTCTAACTCTCCACTTTAGTTATTTCAGTTGTAAAAGATTTTGTGTGATTGTTTACATTTAAAGCGTTGTATAAAGCAGGTCATGGTAGAAATTGCTTAGAAAAACCTATCCCACATCCACACCACGTGATTACAGGGTCAGCTCAGGGTAAGCCCAGTAAGTCTCTGGGCTTAGGGCAACCCCATACTGAGGCAACCAAAAAAAAAAAACTCTAGGTCATATAGCCTGATTTAGCTAATTTGAAAAAAACTGGTTTTTTGGTTTTTTCGTTTTGTCCTTATTCAATTTTTTTTTGTATTTGTTAGTTTTCGGTCGATATTTTGTGGTTTCTTCGCTTGTCTCGACGAGAGGATTGTAAAAAGTATAAAATTGTTAACTAAACTTAAAGTTTTGTGAATAAAGACGAAAAATAATCCAAAAAACTGGTTTATTTTGGTTTATTTTCAGGTTTATTCAAAAAAACTATTACTTCTTACCAGAATTTTATACTCTTTGGATTCGTCTCGACGATATAAATCCAAAAACCACAAAATCTTAACGCAAAACTAACATGTAAGCCCAATAGGCCGAGCTTCCTTTGGTTTGGCAAATCCATGCTCAAAACATATACATTTGGGTGTATCGTATTTTTTATGGCATTGTAATCTTCGGTATTTATTTTTAGAGTGTCTGTTTTAGGTGTGGAAAATGAATCATATCAATATGTATTTTTTTATTTCGAGTGCGGTAGTTTTTTAGTCAAAGACGCATTGCTAATTTTGAAGACAAAGATTGGGTCTCGACAAAAAACGGTACTAGTCTCAGTATGGAAACACTGGAATCGTGAAATTGGATTTGGAGAATATGGAAGTAATACGGAAATAATATGGGATTTGGAAGTCATACGGATTTG